>VYZQ01027446.1:8633-29961 GCA_013400655.1 Mystacornis crossleyi | reverse complement strand
CCAGGGTGGGAGGGGGACTCCTGCCTTCCTTAGTAGACACCTGTCCAAACCAGGACAAAGGTACAGAACTATCATATCCGTTTGACTACAGAACATATGTTCCATTAACTATATGGATATTCAGTCCTAAATTTTACACAGTGGCACTCACAACAAGTTGTTTCAAATTATAGTATCCATTTAATTTGAATGCTGTAATTTTTAATAATTATCTATTACAATACATGGAGAATAGATGAAATCTACCGTATAAATGAAGGTAATCAGGTTCCAGGAAGCTTCATTTTTCCCTGTCAATTTACCTGTGAGTTATTCCATCAATATTGAGTGATTAATTAGACGGTGCATTTTTCTTCTGTTACAGCGTCTTAGAGTGGTCACTAGAAACTTTCAAATGCTCTAAATGACTGCACGTATGTGCTGGAATGTCATTCCAACGACTGCAATACATCAGGTATTTTTTAATAGTGAATAGAGGGAATTATAAATAAAAACTGCAGATTAAATGCACACATTTCAAAGTGGGATGTGTTATCAGAAAACAAAAACTCTTCTTGAGTTCTTCAACATGAATCTCAGACTAATATTTTACGATAATCTGAGCTGAGATGTCAAAATTATAGAAATTTCATTGTAGAAATGGAACTTAAAATTTATGGCACATAAAAGCTGAAACTCAGGAAAACTTTTAAGATCTTCTGATCACTTCTATCTCTAACACTTCCTTAGCAGCCAGTGGCTTGGACTCAGAATTAACAGCTCTGAGTAGCTGGAAATCAGAATCCGTAACTTAGATTGGAAGTGTAAAAACTTTCAAAAAGATGGCATTAGCAAGGAAAAATTCACTGTCACTTACAAAATTACTACACAATTCTGTTTATTAACAAGCTACTTAGATCACAGTTTCTGCTTAACAGAATCTGTGACACTGCTAAAGATGATGTCCTTGCTATTGCCAGTTACAAGAATATATCCGGCATGTACTAAGTAGCTTAACATGCCCAAATTAATGCACATTAGCTGTGATTGTTGCATTGAATTTTAATGACTGTATTCAAGGCTGTGGTCCTCCCAAAGCTATGATAGCTGGCCAAGAGGTAAGAGGAGAAATTCCACTTCCTCTCATGTCAGAAGCTATAATAAAAGGAAATGGAACAACATCAATCTATTATTCCTGACAGAGATTGTTAAGCATCTGGTAAATGCAGCAACATAGTCTTGCTTCAGTTTCAAGATTATAATCTTGTTGGAGGAATTAATTGCTAGGAAGAGCAATTTTTACCTCTAGGCTGGTAACTCAAACACAGCCAAGGTCAGCACAGTCACAAATCAAGAACATTTCTCTGACCAAAGCCTCAGCGGATACAGCTTTTGTAGAGAAAGCTGTCTGTGGAAAATTACTTACACTTTCCACTCCAAGACCTTACCACCATTGGAAAAGGCAGTGGAAGGATCATCTGGGAACATGGACAGCCCTTCTCTTAGTGGAGGATCTCTTATATTTTTGATGGCTTTGTGAGATAGACCAACACAATGATCCACGGGGAATTAGACCTCTGTTGCTTGTGATATACCTCTTTACATTCTGCTCTAGCATATTTTGTCAATAAAACATTCACAGGAGGATTTCATATCTCAAGAGAATTTCAGATCTTTTAGTTAAATCATTAGTGCAGTCTGTACATTTCTCTGAAGTGCAGAGGAAAGGAATGGCACTAGCAGAATTGTTTTTTTTTCACTTAGTGGCATCAATAGAAAAGTCATTCCTATGCTCTCTGTCTCAGCCTTTTTGCAAAAACATTTCATCATCTTCCTTCAAGCCCTTCTCTCATCTCTGCAGCGATAGTCTTGACTGTGTAAAAGCTGCTGGTGACTTGTAATGGCTCTACATGGTTCATTGTGATCAGATCTCACCAGGAATGCCTTTATTTTCTTCTCAGTTATGCACTGTAGTATTCATTAACTTATTCCAAGATTGTAAAGACTCCACTTGTACACATGTAGGATAAGCAGAATGACACAATCTACATTACAAGTAGATAAATAGTAAAAGTAGGTAAATAATAATGGTAACACCATGGCACAGTTCAGATCCAGACTGAAGTTAATCAGCATGGACTCCGTGATTCTGTTTCTCTTTATAATAAAAATGAATCCCTTCAAGTACCCAAAAGTCATCATAACATTGCTAATACTTACTTGGGTAAAAGGCAGTCAAGACATTTTTCCTCCCCTAAAAGGTTGCATACCCAAATTTTTAAAACCCAAGATACGAGTAACTTTGATATTTTCTTTCTGGTACTTGCATTCCAGTATTTGAATTTTTAGGATTCCTTTTCACTAACTCTTATTTATAGCCATGCAAAACTAGAACATAGTATTTTTCATAAATAATGAAAAATGATGTTCCTTAAAATTCATTTTGCATTGTGAACAGGAACAATAAGTAACCCACACACTATTTCAAGGCTGAGGTTATAATACTGAGGATACAGAGTCACTGTTGTCACTTTACTATTCGTGGTTTGTGTTTTTTTACCATAAACAGTGTATCTCTGATCTCTCAGCTTTATAGCCCCATCCATTATCTCAGAATAATATTTTCCAGACACACAGAGCAGACATATACAATATGATTATCATCAATTTTATTTTAGATTGAGGAAAACTGAACCAAAAAACAAATATGTATTTTATAAAATGCTACAAATCTCTCCTATGATAAAAGTAAGTAAAGGTGCAAAACATAAAAGAGCAAGATGCAACATTGACAAAGACATTTCTTAACACTCACTGTAATCCAACATACTTGTTTCTATATTATTTATTCCTACTCCTATGAAGACTTTAACATTTATTTCATATATTGTCTGCCATCTCACACCATTTTGTAAAGTAGGATAGCATTATAGCTGATTTCAAGTTGTGTTTTTAACCCACCCTTGAGAAGTAAAACACAGCCCTTTAGAAACCATTTTAGGATAGCTGTCCCTGTTGTAGACACTATATGGAAGCAAAGAAAATTAACTTCAAAAATTGAATGCTATATATAGGATTAATTCTTATGCTTTCTCTTCTGTTGGCAACTGTGGTCATAACAGGCTTAAGAACTCCAGCAGGATATATTTTTTTCCTTCCTAAGCCTTTGGAGCACTATCTATTTGTAGGTATCATATATTACCTCTGTGTGGGGCCTGCAGATGAAATCTATTCCAGGAGTAGTCCTTGTTGGGAGATTTCCAGAAAGCCATCTGTTCCCAATGCAGCATCTTGTCTGCCTTCCCTAGCAATTAGAAAGCAGCAGATGATGATGTAAGGCATACAAAGGGAGAAGGACATGAAAGAATAGAAAATTATATAAGAAAATTTTGTTTGTTTGAAGCGATGAGATAATAAACTGTTAAAAACATAGCGGCTGTAACTACCTGAACAAAAGGACTTTTCTTTTTTTGTAAACTCTGTAATAAAACACAGGTCCTGTAACACACACACACTACCCACCAATCATCGTTGCTTAGCAAAGTTCCTCACTGCCATAAGTTTTTGATGAATCAAAATGAAAAAGATAAATCTGTGTATTGCACTTGATGGAAAAAAAACAATGGCTGTCACATACTCGTGAAAGAAAGACATTTGGATTTATCTCCAGAAAAATATATTTTATATTGCAGTTTTAGTTCTTTTGATTCTCTGATTATGATAATTATTTTTATTTGAAAAATGAAGAAATTGATTATGATACTAACATACATATGATTCCAATCAATAACCTGTCATAGATCACTGTGTATTAAAGTCTTAAAACATAATTTAAGATATAAAAATACCTTTTTTTTTTGGTGACTATATAAACCACAAATGGATAAACTGTCCAACTATATTTCTCTCTAAAAGGTGTGGGTGTGGCCTAATCCTTACCACTTGTGTTCCTTCTACACTTAGCAGAAAGAAATCAACATCTCCAGAAAGTTTCAACCTTATTATGTTCGATGTTTTTCTTAGCAGGAATGAGTGCTTTCTAGAAGTGTCTGAAGCTGAAGGAGCCAGGATAACTACCTGAGACTACACTACTTGCATTTCTCATGAAATAAGCTGAATATTTTGCCAATTACCTAATTTTAACATTTAATTCTACTGATTCTTTTTTTTTTATCTGTCTGAAATTTAAATATAAAGTGTAAAGAAAAGTCTTAACAACAGAAATATGGCATTTTAACTCCATTCATAATCTTATCTCGGATCTTTTAAAGAGAAGGAAATGATTCTGAGAAAAAATAACATGTAATTTCTTCAGGAAGGGCAGAAATAAAGGTAAAAGCAGTGGATTGGTATTCTCTCTGAATGAAGCAGTACAGCTAAAGAACAACTCACAAATACTCAATCTGGATCAAAATTGATTTCATTGCTGTATATTAGCTTCTCTAGAGGTGGTATTAAGAACCTGCCATAGATTCCAGGATCAAAATTGGATATGGATATAGAAATATCTTGAACTTGTTACAGTGATGAATACTACCAGGAATTGTGTCAGAATGGGAAAATTTCCAACCTATAAAATGAGTTATAAATGAGCGATTTGTCAACAATTTAAGTAAAAAATTTGACTAATTAACTAAAAATTAATGAATCTTGGTAGAATTCAGTTATTTCTGGATATATTAGTAGATAGGTTTACATCTTACTGGTTTTGTGACTGTATAGGGAATAAATTTATTTGTGAATCTCCTATTCTAATTTAGGGATGTTTTAGAAGACCTATAGAAAAAACTTGACTGAAGTGACATCAAGACCATTCCAATTAAATTACATTGAGGAATATACAGAAAAATAGGTCAAGGTTCCTATATGAAAGGGCAGATAGGTGAATTAAGAGGTCTAATGAGTGAAGTCAACATGTGCAAAAATTAGGAACTGAAATGTGAAGCTGACTGAAATTTCTTTCAATATGATTTATCGAAACATCAGAAATTTTTAAGGATGGGAATAAGTCTAAATAAGTTTCAAAACCAATGGTGAAGTCTTCATTTATAACTGAAATGAAAAATCACATAGGAATAATAAAACTCATTTAGAAATAGTAAGACTCTATAAGAAGTGGAAAATTTATGAAAGACGCATCTTGGAGAACAGAAAATTTAAGAATAAAATCCAAAACTTTTGCCAGAACTCTAATTCAGCTTGTCGTTGCAAAGGAAATTAAAACAAATAATACAAAGCTTCTCAGCCACATGAACAGACAAAAGAAAGAAAAAAACTTTCTAGGAAGTGGCACAAGAAATGAGGTTCAAATGAAAACACAGATTTATTTTTTTTGCTCAGTTTTTAGACTAAGATGGTAGACAGATACAAAGGTACGGTAGTGCAGATGACCAGGCTACATAGATTGTCTTGCTTATAGGAGGTTGGCTACTCCCAGTAGTGATAAGGAAGCTATAATACTCTTGCATAAGGCCCTGGTATGATTTCATCCAGAAAGCACTGATCTCTCACACTCGGTTAGTAGAAAGAACAGAAAATGATGACTGAGGAGACAGAAAACTTATTTTACAGAAGGCACTAAAAACCTTTAATGTATTTCAAAAATAAGGGAAGATTGAGAGCCTCAAAAGGTCACTGGGAATCCCAAGTTTTCTCCTATCCTTATTTAGCACTAGCACGAGCTGTTTTCCTTCTTTCTGGCTCTCTTCAACCCAAGATTCTCGTATACACGTTTATACAGAGGGAGTTACATAACCAAAAAATCTTCACAAGGATTTTTGTAGAGGGAAGTCAATAAACATATGAAGACACTGACAGAGAATTCTTAAAATTCCTAAAAGATTTTGCCATTGACCACACTGAAGAATCTTAAAGAAATTTAAGTTGTCATGGGATCAGAGGAAAGGTGTTCTTGCACAATTATTAAGTGATTAATAATTAGGAAACAAAAGGTACAAATCAGTGGAGGGAGATTATCAAATAAGTCTCTCAGGATCCCTGCTAGTAAGAACTGCTCAACATTATTCATAAATTACCTGAAAATTATGTGAAAAAATGAAGTGACAAATATTCCTTATGAAATACAATTATTCCTGACAATGAAGAATTGCAGAATGATCTCATGATGCTAAGTGACTGAACAATAAAAAAGCATATGAAATTAATTGCCAATAAAGTCAAAGTAAGGCACATGGAGCCTCTCCCCTGACAGAATATGTGCAGAATATTAGAATCTGAGGTAGCCATTGCTACTCAGGAAAGAGATCATAGTAAGTATATGTCCATGGTTCCCTGAAAGCTTCTGCTTAGTAGCATGTGACACTGAAAAAATGTTAGTATAATTAAAAAAATACTAAGAACAAGAAAGAAACGGAATAAATCTGTATTACATTCTGATGGGGGTTACAATATTCTGTTTCGAGTCCAATATGTAGCTGCAGTGATCCTATCTGTAAGATGACAAAGTTGGTTGAACTTACTTTGGCATCTGTTGGAGGGAAGATTAAAACTGATCTGCTTGGAAAATAAATACTTGGGAAGACCTGCTGTCTGTCTACAGACAGCTCTACAGGTTAGTGTCTAACCTATCTACAGGTTAGTGTCTATTTGATTGGCTTCTATGAAATAAAAAAAAAAAAAGTAAGAGTATTCTAGGGAATTACTGTCCACTGTAATTTTTAAAAGAAGAATAGCACTGACCAGGACCTTTTAAACAAACAAAAGAAGTACTTTTCCTTACAGCACGTAATTACTTTGTGGAATTCATTGCTACAGGATGTTGTGGAAGCTAAAATTATCACTGGATTCACAAAGCACTAAAGGGATTCATAGCAGAGGGGCTATTAATCACAATGGTCTGTATGTTGCTTCCAATTCAAACTTAAAATGCTGGTTGCCAGAAACCAAAATATTTGAGAAGCAAGATCAGTCTGTATTTGCCCCTTATATTGTCTCTCTACACCCCCCCTCTCTGGGCATCTTTTGTTCAACTCATCAAAACCAAGGTATTTTTAGATCTTTTTCCTTGGATCAGTGTGAATATTTCCAGGATTTTATATTTTAGTAGGCTAAACTGTGAAGAAAGAAGACTTTCAAAGCCTAAGCTTAGCTAATTCTACAAAAAATGAGCCGCACTGGTCACAAGGTATGATTAGGCAGGATAAGAGGAGAAAAGGATGTCGTTCAGGGTGGAATAGTGAAAGAGAATTTCTAAATTTGGTTCAAAATGAAGAAATAAAGTATTTATGAATAGATTATACCAACAAGTTTTCCTGTGATGGTGGTGATCCACAGCAAGATTTCTTCTAGTCCTATGTCTTAAACAGAAACCTGAACCTTTTGGGACAGCCCATCACTAATTGAAACACAGAGCTGTGTGCACGAAGCTGGGCTCAGTTGCTCCAAGTTCCACTTTTAAGTTGTATTAACATTTAATGGTTAAAAGAAAGCTAGTAAAACTGGAGGGAAGCTGAGATGGCCAAGTCATAAATATTTTTATGATGCATTATTACCACAGAACAGAGGAAAGATATTTATGATGCATAAAGTTTTCTCTCATCCTCTGCATGTGTTTTCAGGCTATCAAAACCAATTTGCACTATGGGGAAAAATTTTGTTCTGGACCATGTCTTTTCAATGATAAAGTGATACTAGTACCACTGAAAGCAAATTTGTCCCATTTTGTGTTTCACTGTCATATTTATTAAATTTTTATGAGTAAATATGTGTAGTAAACCCCTAACTTAGAATACTAAGGACTAAAGCTTTTAAGCCTGATGTGTGTGAAGTCAATATGACCCCACATCCATAATCGATAGCTAATAAGAATACCAAGTTAAGTTACCCTAAGTGATCAGAAAAAGAAAAAAATAAGGAAACAGCCTGGAAACCCTTTTCCAGTCTCTGCTGTGATGGTTATGGAGCTCATGACAAAATGTCAGTGCTGCAGGAGAAGCAGATTGCAGTGCCCTAACACAGTTTAAGCTGAGTTTCCAGTGTGTCAGGATGTTCAACTGTGTGAGAAAAGAGCAGGAGTGATTCAGTATGATGGTATGATATTTTTTCCTGGTGTGTTTTTCATACCCACATAAACACACAGCCTGGAGGAGGCAGAGGAGCTGTGAAGCAGATATGGCATCTGAGCCATTGCATTTCAGCCAGAGGAGCACATGCTCCGTGAGTCACTGCACAGCACGGCTGGATGTTGTGCCCTGGATAGCGTAGTTATAGCAAAATGTTACTCCTTCCTGTGGAGGCCAGTGGGCCCGTAGTACAAGAAACTCAGAGGGTCCATTGGTGGGACCATCCCTAGGGATAGAAATGCCCCCCAGGTTTGGGAGAACCAGAAGGCCTCTCCCAGGATGCTTTGTTGTGTTATGCTGATGTACCCCAGTTCTGTTTCCCCCGGTTGGCTCATTGGCCTCCCTGCCCCCTTGTACCCTACGTCCCGGCCCTAGAAAGTTCTCCCTTCCCCGCTCTCCCATTGGCCCTTGTTCCTCCGCCAGTCCCCCAGAGTTTCCCCACTGGCTCCCGTACCCCAGTCCCGCCTGGGTACCGCCTCTGTGCCCTCAGACCATTGGTCCCTGATGCTCTCCCTGCCCCTACCCACTCCATGTATAAACTTGGACACACCCCCCCGCCATGTTTTTTGTGTTTGACCCTGGAAACTTTTGTGCCTGTGGCTGAAATAAACCTCTCCTGTGGAACCCTACACAAAGACCCTCCCTGTCTCTTTGCCGTCGACTTGTCGAAGAAGCTGGCTGGTCTGTGCGTGTATGTGTGAGTGTAGTGGCCCTGCCGAGCGGCTTCGTACTGGAGACGCTGTTGGAAGGTTGCAGCATCCACCAGAACACCCACCGCAACACTTTCCTTTTTTTCAAAGAAAGGAGTAAGTTGACATCGCTGCTCTTGCGCGTATGCCACAGACATACCACCTTGCCTTAGATTCCTTAATAAAAGTTACTGACTAAGGAGTTCTTGAAATTTTAAACTGCTTCCAGTTAAACCCAGTGAATTATTTTGGTCATGGTCTAATTTTTTAAACTACTCTTTGGTGACAAATTCCATTAAAAAAACAACTGAAAAACTAAAAAACCCCAAACTCCAAAATTTATATCCTATTTATTTATCTGGAATATCTGACATTTTCATAAAGCTATGTGTCTCTATGTGTAGTGTAGAATAACAGTACTTGCAAGGAAATAATGCATTAGTAGGTAACACAAGCATAAGCCTACTTTATTTATCTTAAATGACTTCAGAAACCCTCTTCAGAATATTGAATAAAAGAGTTTCACAATGGTTTCTCAAATTCAGTTACTAATTAATGAAAAGAATGTCTTGGGAAACTCCCATTTTTACATTCCTGTGGTAATTTTAGCAGTGACTTAAAAGGAACTGTAAGAACAAGAAAAACAAAAAGCCACCCACCTTTTTTTCAGCTGTCAAAAAACCAGATCTTATAATAGTTAGTACACTGTTTCGTCATTTCATCTCTTTCCCATCTGCTTTCTTCCTTTCTTCCCCTTCACTTGTTTCTCTACCTGTCAGTTTCCTTCCTCTGTTTCCCTCAAAACATCCTATTTCCTGCTCCTCTGCTGCATGCAAATGTTTCCCTATCACATGGTTCCCCATACTGAGACCCCCTTTCTCTAGAAACATCCTGCCTGTTTGCCTCATCACTGGCACCCACTGACTGGGCATTTCCCTCAGCAGCTGTGCAGGTTTCAGTGCAGCTGCTGTGCCATTTTCATCAGGGTGACTGCAGTGTCTGCCCCTTTCTCTTTTGTAGAGTTGTACTTCCCCACTGCCTAACTCCCCATCGGAAGCACAGCTTACTTCTTCTTATCTAAGGAATTAAATGCACTGGACTATTTGCCTCATTTTACATAATCATATGTAGTATTCATATCACTATTAGTCCAGCTTAATGTGCCCCACTTCTGTGTAGCTGTTTCAAGCATTCAAAACAGGAGTCAGTTCATGGCGGAAAAGCCCAGCATTAATAAAATCTCATTTTAGCTGTAAGCACTGATCCATGCAGGGTAATATTTTTCTGTGGTTACTTTTTCATTATAACCAATGGCAAATCCATCCAATTATTCCTTCCTAAAGCCCCATATTCTTCAGTCTAATCAGAACTATGTTGCCCATGCGGATATGGTACTACCAAACACAGGACAGTCCAGCTCACTGCTGTCTGCCTAAATAGGTTGACGTCTTGTGTCTTACTTTCCTGGCCTTCGTTTCTGACAATCTTGAAAGTGAGAAGTCCTTTTCTTTTGGTCCTGAGAAGTGGAAGTCAATCTTATATAGGATAATAATTTGTGTATATTTTAAACTTTTTTTAAAGTCTTTATTGTGAGTAACAACTCAGTCTTGAGGAAAATTGAAATTGATAAAGACTGAAAATCTATTTTTCCAGTTAAAACAATCAAGTTTGTTTTGTTGTTTTTTAAAAATTTTTATTATAGTGTAAAACCACAGAATGTCAGGTTGTTTCACAAGAATGTCAAAATCATTACTTCTGCACTGAAGTTATTTATGGCTACTATTCTACACATAACTGTGTGTTTTTCATAGTTTTAATTTTTTAACCACAGCCATTTCTTAACACACTGTTTATCTGTTTCATCTTGAATTCAGAACCCCTTGAATGCAGTTACACAAGTTGTCCCTCTCTCAGTTCAGTTTCTTGATCAAAAGCCAGAAGACAGAGAAAAAGTTAGGAACAAGAAACCAGTAGAACAAAGTAATAGAGACCTCTCAAGCAGTCTTCAGTCTAAATTTGCATCACTTCACCCTTTCACTTGTCCCCAAATACATCTGGTCACGAGTGACTCCAGCAGTTTCCATGAACTTTTCACAGGGAATGTGTCTGACTTTAGTAGGCCAGTCCTGCACTTGTTCTCCAATGTGCCTTCAATGCTTGAACTTGTTTTTGCCACTGCTGTTATCTTCCAGTTCTTCTCTGAAAGCACTAGATGTCACCTAAAATGAGGTTTAGCAGTGTCAGAGGATTTCAGATTTCAGAATTTCAGATTTTGAACCATGAAAACTTACAAGTGGATTCATACAGTCAAGTTACAGGGAAAATCTGCTACTACAGAATTCAGTCGAAATGCCTGAAGGATTGAAATGCCTATTTCTAGCTATTGTCTATGAAAGAAGCATTGAGTCTATTCAAATGAGATAGGAGAAGTCCAGCTCTTGGTTCCTAAGTGATATTTTGGGAACCCATGCCATGCAGGTCATACTCAGTAAATATACTTTGTGGGGAAGACATTTGTCATGGTTTGACCAACACAACACAACATCTCTTCTTTGCTTTTTTTCACTATGATACATTTCTAATGGTTTTGTTGTTCTTTTTGGTGGACAGTGCTGACATTTCAAATATGATTCCTGGTGGTTATTCTCCCTTTCTCTAGTGGATCACTGAGCACCATACCTCAGCATCAATTACAGGCTCATTTAGTCTTTTACTACTGATTGAATGTGAAATTTGAGCTAAAGTCTACTAGGCTGGCACACTGACTTGATCCTGCCTAAGATTACTGCTCTGCTAATTGTCAGAAGATTTTTTTTTTTTCAATTATTACATTTGACTCTCTTAGGTAAAACCAGGTTTATATTTTTCTTGTTCAGACATTGAACTATTTTGGCTAAAACTGAATTAATACCTACTACACAATTATGTGATCAGGCAGAACTATGAGTGAGAGCCCTCCCTCCCTGATTTTCAGCTTTTACAACAATTACATTGAAAGTGATTTTGTGTGTGTGTGTGTGTGTGTGTGTGTGTGTGTGTGTGTGTGTGTGTTGGTCAGAAGAGGCGAGGATTTCACAGGTATGTGAGGGTACTTCAGTGGTACCGAAGTTCTTATTTCCACATTTGACCTACAATTGGAAGAGCTAGACGTATCTGTATTAAAAAATGCACACTCAGATTTATAGAATTTTTAGAAACAGAAAAAAACCATGATTGTGCATTTAGAACCAGAGAAGAATCTCACAGTCATCTTCTCCAAGCTTTTGCATTAGCCGAAGAAAAAAATCTCCGTTCAATCATTTCTGTATCAAGCCCATGTCTTCTCTTTGAGGGGCAGCATGGCTTCCACAAAAATATTAAAACATTGTTCACCATTGTGGGACACAATAAAATTGTAAGTATATTGACAATACTGAATCCAGTATTCATCAAATCTTCCATAGCATCTGAAGGAATGATAGGATTGGCAAATCGGTTGCGGTATCTCTGGAGGTCCAGAATGTAATCTCATAATAAACCATCTGCTTTCAGTATGACAAACAGCTGTGTAACACGTTGTCAGTATTTATGAATTAATAATAATAATAATAATAATAATAATAACAGTAATATCTGTTTCTATAGTGCTTCCAGTGGATAGCAGCTGATCATGCTTACTGCCTCCAGAGAAGGAATGCCAAAAAGAAACAAATGAACCTAACCAGCTGTGCGGCTATTTTTGAAAAGCTAAGGAATTCAGTTTGTTGCTTTCTCTTCCCTTTAAAGGTGGTAAAGCTGTATCTCAAATCTATCCACACAGATTTCATACTGAATGGGGTTTTGATTTGCTTTTTAAATGTTTGAGGGAACTGCAGGAGCACAGCATCTCACAGAATACTTGTGCATGTGTATGATGCACATAAACACTGCTCCATGTCTGCTGTCTGCAACCCAAGGCCCCTCTGCCCGTCACTTCTCTTGCTGAGGGAAATCACAGCGTCAGAGCTCTGCCCGAGTGTCACAGTGCAAGGCCCACTGGTGCCACACATGCACCCCGCGAGGAGCGCGGCGTCATCGCTCCAAGGCTGCCCTGTGCCCCAGCTCTTATATGGATGTGAACGCAGCACCACGAGTCCAAGGCCTCTTTCTGCCAAAACTCTTACACTGCAGTTCGAAAGCAGTTACAAGGCCCTCGCTTCTGCCAAGGAGATTTAAATGAGGATGAGTGAAACTTAGGAAGGGTGTGATTTTGAGTGTCTTGCTCAAACATGCTGTAAAACCAGTCTTCAGAAAAAAGAGAAACGCCAGAAAAATTGTTTTGCTGTATAAGACTTCCCAGGTCTTCCTCAGCTCCCCGAGCAGCCTTTTCCCCCCCTTTTTCCCCCCTTTTTTCCCCTCTGGCGGTGAGCCTTAAAAAGACCTCAAAGATGTTTATATGCTGACCAAAGAAAGTCTTTCTATAAACAAGCAAAGAAGGGTTTATATTAAATGCATGCTGTTTATCATTGCCATTGTTGCAGTATATTAAGATAACAGGCGAGACGAAACATTGACAGCTCCTAAAGACACTGAATAAACCTAAGCCTGCACGTAAGTTGTTGCCTGGGGCTCCTTAAAGCTACTGCCTTAGTTTTCCTCCTGCCTGTGCTTGTTGGTTTCTATCAAAATGAGTTAGAAAGCAACTCATCTTGCCTATATAATTCCATGCACACTTCCTCTCACCTCCAAACGGGAAGGTCAGTTTCTGGACAAACTTTGTTTCTACAGCTTTGAAAGAGTCTGCTGTGTTTCACTCTGTTTTGAGTGGTGTAATTATCAGTAATTATTGGGAAATGAGCAGGAGTCAGAGGCAATTCCAGAGCCACCCAGAATAAACTGTGCATTGTTGCAGGATTGCAGCATGGCTGTTTTACAGAATTAACATTCTGAAATAGTTGGAAGTGACAGTTTCCTTTTCAGGGAGGGGAGAGGGCAAAGAGCTAAGCTGCTGCTTTAATGTTAAGTCTTTACATTCAGGAAGAAGTTTGAGCTGAAGAACATAGGGGCATGGAACAGATCCCTGTGTAGCCCACTTTTCCTTTTAAGTGAATCTTCTTGGTTAGGTGCTTTCTCTGTGCCCAGAGAAAGACTTCAAATGTCAGAACAGGTGGAAAAACTTCTTATAAGGCATGTATAGGCAATCAGTGGTATTTCCTTTAAAGAACATCGAATCATAAAGAAAATTACAAATAATTATATTATTCAGTTTTAAATGACAGCCTTTGAAAGATGAGGGTCCTAGAATAACTGAGTTAGTCACATTTTAAAATAGTCCTAATGCCCTTTTCTTTTCAAGTAAATTAATAAATAAATGTCATGTTGCATGAGTTCAATTAACTGTGAGATAATGAGGACTGTAGAGCAGAGACCTTGATGGGTCACTGATTGCTAATGGACTACAGATTCTTGTAGGTCATGGGTTCATTGCCAAGCTGTGTTTAAAGATGTCTCCTTTTCCCATTTATTTATTTATTTCCCTTTAAAAACTGCTTAATTGCAAAACAAAAATGGCTTCATGATCTGAATGCAGACACTAGTGTCCAAATTCAGACTATGGGGCCTCAAAAGACAGTCACACTTCTCAGAATATTTGGCAAAACTAAATTAATTACTCTGCCATGAAGATCCGTCCCAGGTCAGCAGTAGCCCCTGATGGCAGTGATTGAACAGTTCTGGAGATGCTGTGTGGGGATCCTGGAAGGGGTCTGTGGAAGGTTGCACTGGTTTCTTCCTTCATTTCCATTTTTCCACTGTTTCCCCAATGCTGACTCAGACCTGATGGAATAATTTAATTCCATGGTGGTGGATGCAAATGAAACAGGACAGATATTTTGATCCTGTGTAAGTGTGACCATGAAAATGACTTCGTTACTACTACTGAATGAACTTCTGAATTCCAAATGCAAGCTTTATACCTCTCACCTACCCACAAAAAACACACAGATGACAGAGAAGAGAAAGACAAATGCGCAAAATATGCATGTGAATGCCACAGAACACAAGAAGCACTTATAGAGCAGCACAGCATTGGCTTGTGCACCAGATGCCCAGGCTGGGATGAAGAGAGACCAGAAGAGCAGAGGTGAGGAATGAAAGACAAGAAAGAGGCTATTTTGCATTAATCTATAGCAATATCAACTGTATAGACTGTTCACAACTGCCTAACACGGGCTCTTACATACAGCAGTGCTCCTGGAGTTTGCTGCACAAGTAAAGATGTAGAAAGTTTTAAGATTCCACTGAGTCTTGGAGCTGGTTTTGCTGTTCTCACACTGTTAGGTATGCATAAAACCACCTGCCTGGCCTAAACTAATCCCAGTTGTACTCAAGTTCATTTCCTGAAAAAACATGTATATCTGAATTAAAGTCTAGTTCCCTTTAGAAGTTCATACATTTAAATTCAAAGCCTATTTGATCATATGGATAGGAATATTATGCATAATTGAAAATGAGTCCATTGGAAGTGCAGAGAGGTAGCAAAGGATGTGAATTTGGTGATATGAAAGTGAATGATTAGTATCATGTATTAGTGCCAGACATGATACAGACAGAAACTGACCCCCATGCAGGTCCGATAGTCTTTATAAATTATATCTTCCACTCTTTCTACTCCAATCCTAAGCTATCCTAGCTCTGTCACCAAGAAATAGTCACCAGTGCTCAATTGTTAGTGAGTTTGTAATGAGAACAATAAAGAGAAGAATCCTTAGTGAACATTTATCCTTGGGATTACAGAGGGAGGTAGAAATAGCACTCCAGGTCCAGTTGCAAAATTTATTTTTCTCCTTTGAATGGAGGCTAAATAGAAGTGCATGACAATATATCTTACTGAACCTGCAAAGAGACAGAAAACAGAACAAAATTGAAAAATACTAATTCTGCTTGCCATGTGTGATAGCTTCCTTTTACCAACACACTTTTGTAATTGAAACTTTAAAACATATTTCTGACTTAAAGTACAGAAAAGCTTCATTGAGCTTTTTTTCTGCATCACTGTAAAATATATTTTTAATTTTGCAATTGCTCTGCCCTTCTTCCTCCATTCAAAATCCAAAAGGAGTTGCCAAAAGCAGCTGAATCTTGCACTAAAGCACAAACTTTGCTTCCATAATGTCTTCTCTCCTGCTAAGCAACGGGTTGTGATGCAGTTACTTCAAGTTTTACTGGGAATATTTTATAGAAGAATACTTGGCTTAGGCCAAAGATGTCACTCCACTTCAGCGATGTGTAGTTATCTGGCTCACAAAGCAGGAGTTACCTGGAGTGAGCATATGGAAGTTAATTGCATCAATGTACTGACAGCACTGGTCATTGAAAGTTCCTCCTAAATGACTGTTCAGCTCAAGAGAAATACAGCTATTTCTTTCAGCTGAAAATATGTCAAAATGTTATTTTGGAAAGAAACTCCTGACATTCACCTTCACTGCTTGTAAAATTAGTGTCACTGCACTTGTCAGAAGTTCCCCTATAAATCTGAGCTATGAGACCTTGAGCAACTCTTGAATAGGATAAAATGCTGTGTTGAACAAACTGATAATATTTCAGTCATATCTAGTTTTGAAATAGTATTTTAAATGCAGATAAACTTCCAGATATACAAGTAAGGGAGATGGAGGAACCCAGGACTGTGAAGAGACTTTTTGTTCTCTGTTCCAGAAGCAGTTAAACATTGGGATGTTTAATGTGTAATGTTTATTGCACTTTAGTTGCAACTAGATCAACACAAATATTAATAAAATAAAAAACCCACCCCCCACCACACCAGAATCGTATTCTTCACTTAGAGCAGTTTTAAAATGAGAAAAATTAGATTGTTATGAACCAGACTAAGAGATTTGTGACTGTTGGATATAAAAGTGTGAAAATTTTGGTTTATATCTGTGTTTCTCTGTGTTACAATTAGAAACATGTCTATGTTACCCCTCGTACTGGCCAAGTCTACTTTCACATAGAGTTTTTAGAACTGTGTATATCTAGAACCAGTGACAGAATTTGGCTAAGGTATTTACTAAATCACGTCCTAAATCTCCGCAAGCAATGAGAAGTACAAACGGAGGAAAGTTCTGGTAGTTCCAATAACTCTCCTGAAATCATGGTCTTCCACACTGGCATTATGTGAACAAATTTTTAAATATCTGATTAGACAGATAGGCAGGTGTTAGACTCTAAATACAAAAAGTTGCCATTCATGGGCCGGACCAATTTTCTCCCATGTGAATAAGAAAGCAGTGCTTACCCCTTTTGGCAGCAAGATCAGAGGAACGGTGATCTTCTGTCAAAAGCTTTTCCCTCAGGGCATAGTCCTAGGATTGTGATGTGGCAATAATTTTCTAATTGCTACTAACTGCTCCTTAAGGGCTGGATTGTAATGGAAGACTTTGTTTTTTCTTTAACATGAATCAGCTGAATCAGAACTTTTACTCCTGGTAGGGAGTTTAAGACCAGGATTTCAGGTTTAAAGACCTTTTTTCCTGGAAACCGTTGGTCTGGAATGCTTGTGTGTTTAAAATGAAAGGAGGCTGCTAAAGCATTTTCAAAGTCTTAACATTCCTCTTACAAATTACATTTACAATAAATTCTTAAAAATTCATTTTGCTTGCAATAAATTTTTAGCTTGAAGCAAATTGTTCTATAATTATCTGTATTGGGGTCTGTGTGTTGGTCTCCAAAGCATCTGTTACTGAGTACTGCCCAAGGAGATGCTGTTAAGGACTACAGAGCTGACCCCGGATGCTCATCCCAGGACAGCAGACCAGCTGTGTAACAGCGGCAGCTGAAGGTCTGCCCCAGCCTCCATCCCTCTCTCTCTCACAGCAGAATTTGTCACCACACTGGGTCAGTTTAGCCCTGGGTTTGTCCAGCTGAGACTTGGAAAACTCTAAAGGCAGAGAAGCTGCTCTCTGGGTAATTTGTTCTCTTGCTGCCATACTCTCCAAGAGAAGAAGTTTTTCCTGATGCACAGCCTGAGCCTCCCAAGCTGCAGCATGTAGATCTTGTGCCTTTTTTTACCAACTCCTGCCACCAAGAAAAGTTCAGCTTCATCACATTTGCAGCTCCAGATTGTTGGCTCGGGTTAGGTTGCCTCAGTTTCCATTTTTGACAGACCTAAGGAGCCAAACATCTTCAAATTTTGCACACAGGTCCTCAGGCATAATAGTGGTTATCTATCTGCTGGACCATGTAATTTCTGAACAACCTTTTTTAACTAGGTGCCCCGTGACTCAACACACATTCCAAGAGCAGCCTCAGCCGCTGGCTAGTGGGGACACTAACTTCTCTTTATTAATTAGCCTCTGCACTCCTCCAGTGGTAGCCAAATAAGCAGTTTGCCTTATGACAGAGCACATTGTTGGCCATATCCAGTGTGCCACTTGCCATAACCCCAGGGTCATTCTCAGCAGGGCCAATATTCCTGGCCTATACTGATGCAGGTGGTTATCCTGCTCTTTGTTGATTGTCATGACCCATTCCTATGATCTGAGCAAGGAATATTTCCTTAATCTCTATTTTCCACATAAAATAGGTATTTGCTACTGTGGCATTTTTGTGGATACTTTTTAAAATCATTTGATGCTGTCAAACTTAGAATTTGATGCAAAGAAAGTAAGCATGATCTTTCTGTCACATTAGACTTAAAAATAACAGATTTATATTGTTAAAGTTTTCAGAGAAATAAAGGCAGAGTTAATGTATTGATTTATTAAAAGGATCCCATCTTCCCAGGAAAGAGCTACCTGATTACACTCAACTGGAATTGATCTTGACCAAATTGTAGGGAGGCAGCAGAGAGGGATGTGTTTCCACCTCTGTTTTTCTTTCCTGTGTAGCTGGTGGTTGTAATTGGCTAAAAGCCATTTATAATTAATCAACACAATTATCATTTATAATACAATAAACAATTGTGTTTATTTTCAGAATTCATATATCCTGTTAGAAGCTATCTTGATTTCATTCACAAAATATGAATATTCATATTTCATTTTGTAATCTAATGATTACATAGTCCCTGAAAAAAATGATCGCAATATTAAATAAAATATTCACTTTTTTCAACATCGGTTTGTGTGCTTAGATAATGTATAAAGTAAAACAAAACAAGACCTTTCAAATGTAAAGTTTTCTATTGATGAAATCAAAGCATTAAAATAACGTGTTGTTGCCTGCATCTTACAGTATTTGACACACTACATAATAACAACACAATCATCAAGGCTGAGTTACTCTTTCCATAAACTATGTATTTTAGCAGCTCTGTACTTTTATCATTGCATGGATGTGATGCTTATAGCCTTATTTAAAATATTTTCTCATCAGGAAGTTTCAGTAGTATTAGAAAAGCTTTTACAGAGGAAAGCATAAAGGACTTGCAATAGCTAGCAAGCATGACATCATTAAAAAGCAATGAAAGTTAGGAATATTCCTGTTCTAATCCAGGCCACACATCCTGCTGCCCTGGAAGACAGCCAAGCTCAACATCCTTTTAGGGTTACAGGGCAGGCTGTGGCCTTTCACAGTTTGCTTTAGAAATCTCTGCATGTGGAATATTCACTGGCAGGCATTACAATAAAATCTAAAATTACTCCATCAGAGAGCTGGTGTTCCACCCTTCCTGCATTCTTTCCTGACAGAGAAATTGCCCAAAAAGAGCTCTATTGCATTTCATGGATTTCTGTGACGGACTGCGTACAGAGATGATGGGGGATGATTTTGCACATAGGTTCAACAGCATGTTCCACTTGAGAAAAAAAATATTTAGACTGCTTAAAAATATGTTGTGATAATATTCCTTTTAGTTCCATTGCATGAAGTCATTAGGGTTCAGTTCTGCAGGCTTTTATCTGTATTTTCAGTGAACATTTTAGATGACCAGAGGAAAAATGATTAGACCTTTTCTTTACACAGCATGGCTGTCACATCAACTATACAGAGTATAGCTCTCTGGGGCTAGGCACTCTGCCACGTTAAAGCCCTTCACACCATTCCTTTGGGGAAAAAGGGAACAGAAAGCTGCAGCAAAATGAAGAGTGAAAGACTCCCAGAGTAGTGGTGTTACTTAGCTGACAAAAACTGAGAGGTATGAGTGATTTCAGGATGCTGCTGTATTATGCCCAGTTAAAGTCCTTGGCAGCATTCACAGGAGATAGTCTTGCTGTCAGCATCCAGTTTAGATGATGAAGTAAAATTATAGTGGGAAGACACAGTCTGTCATTTGTATGAGAATTGTAGATGCCTAAAGAGTAACTTAAGGAAATATTTCTCTGACCAACTAGTGGAAAGAGACACAGGTTTCTGCAGCCCTCACAATGAGGTCTTTTCTCTCTAAACATAGATAGTAGCTATTGCTTGGCTTTCTCTATTCACAGCACAAGGAATATATGTATCTATTTTGAAGTATTCACGAGGGGGCTAAAATTCAGGTGTGTTACAGATGCTACAGCCAGTTGATTTAATCGTATCCCTTTCTTCCGAGGCTTCCAAAACCAGCAGTGAATGGAACACCTTCCCTTATAATGTACTCAAATTTTAATTGTGTTCTGAATCCTCCAATAATATTGATCATGGTCATCTGAAAAATGTGGGAATTGAGAGAATGAGGCTACAGTCTTTTGTAGCACCTTAAAAGACATGTTTTTTGGGAAAAGCCTGGATTAAGACGTTTCTAACCTTCATGATGTACTCTTGCACCAGCTGAACCAACATTTACTACTCCAATGTATAAGGTTATGCAGCAAGTGAATGGGTGAAATTATCCAGTTAAATATAACTACTCCCCCCTTTTTCACAGATCTATTATAGACCTGTGATCTATTTTACACCATGGTTTAACAAAGGGTTGGGTCACCACAGATTAGGAGCTATGAAATTCAGCACAGTTTTTTAAGCTTTGACTCAAAAACTAAAATCTTCTGAAATTACACACAGAGGCACATAAATTAGGTGTCCAAAATACAACAGCTGAATGAAGTTATTACATTTTCATTTTGTTCTAAAGAGTAATTAGTAATTACACTTAGACTGAAATATGATACAGGATATCATACAGAAAAGCAATATTTCAAGCTCAGAATTCTTTATTAAGTGCTAAGTTACAAAGCCTAGTATGAGAAAGTATGTTTAGAAAAACTGTACAGCATTTTTACATCAAAATCCATCCGCATAAACTGGATGATTTTCTGGAGGAAAAGAAGTTATCCATAAATAGCCATACTGAAAAAGACAGCAGGAACTGGTGATTTATAAGAAATAGAGGCACTTACTAGTCAAGACAATCCCAGAGAGACAAGATGAGGGAAATACAGACACTCTGAAGTGTATTGGTACAATGGTAATGGCATCAACTCTTTGTCTTGCTGGTTTGTAAGTGTTATTCTCTATAACAGGAAAGGAAGTATACTACAAAAACAGTTTCAGGATTCATCTATGGTTATCATTTCAGGGTCAAATCTATCCCTTTGCTTGGCTGCAGAATATAAAAGACATAAAAAAACCCTGTGGCAACAAAAGTTCGTGGGAGCCTGCACCTTCTTTATGTTATAGTATAATGTTTTCTCATATTCACTG
>VYZQ01027445.1:507-39704 GCA_013400655.1 Mystacornis crossleyi | reverse complement strand
AAAGGGAGGAGGCAGGGAACATTGCTAAAAATGGTAATAGAATACCAGGTAACCCAGGACACAAGCCTAGAGAGAAGTGAGTAAGAAAAAGTGGCTGCCATAGGAGTATTCAGATTGTGGGTCTTCAGACACAGGACACAGATGTTTTCTGATTTTACTGGTGGGACTGAGCACTGGGTGGATGTGTTACATGGTTACTGGGGGACCAAATGCACCAATAAAGTGAGCTAACCATCTCCTCATAAAAGCTGATTCAACCAAATTCCTCTGAAACTTTGAGAGTGCAGTCAAAGGACCTGCAAAGGCCTCAACATCCTCTTTGTAGGGTCTACTAGTACTGTTTTTCCTGGTCTGATAGAAGAAGACAACCCAAAACATTGTGAGAAAAGCACACACTGCACTGTCAGCTGCCTGGCTGGAAACATGGGATGCCAAAACTCCCTAAAAATCCCAGTCTTCTAGACATTTCTATTTCTTCTTTTTTTTTTTTTCTTTTAATAAGTCATTCAAGTCAATTCAATTCCTAACCATCTGCTTCTCTTAATAACCCTGACATTCACTGCCCTCACATTCATTTAGTCTGAATTCTGTCATGCTTCTATTCTGCCCACACTGTAGATTTCAGAAATGTGATTTAAGCAAATAAAATAAATATTTATGGACAATTTAATTACAGTAAAAAACCCTGGGGTTCTTGATAATTTTTGGGAAAGCAAAAAGGCCAGAAGGATTAGATCTGAGAAAGTTCTTAAGAAGCCAAGTCCAAGAATGCACAGTTTCAGTGGTCACTTTTGCATGGCAATGCTTAAAGCTCACCTAGGACTTCCCTGTTCAGTTTGAATGTGCAATATTTCATCTCAAAGATTCTGGGAAAGAACATCCTCTCTTTGTAGGCCCCAAGGTTCTGTGTTTTTGTTTGCATCAGGGCACAGATCCCGCTGAAAAGCACAGGGGACCTTATCTAGCCAGATGATTTGGATGCTTTCTCATAGACAAAGCCATGGGTTTGAGTTCCTTCAGCCTAAACTACTCAATGTGTCAGTGGCCCACTGACACAACTGTGATACAAAAAGTGGATGTGACGCCAGGATTGGAAATTTCCTTGTCACAACCCTTCAGACTTGGTGAGAGACCCACCTGACCTGGTTCAGAGGCCAGCCTTGATTTCTAGAAAGGGTTGAGGATTCAATAATGCTTTTTGCATAATGTCTCACACTTGATACATATAGAGGCTGGTTGAACCTCACTCTGCTGAAGTGCCTCTGTGCTGAAAGGCACTGAAGATGTATTCAAGGGAAATGGTTTAAGATGTTGTTGTTCTCTGCCACTACTGCTCCACCTCTAAGGCACTGCTTAATGAACAGAGCAAAGCTGGAAAAATTGTCGTCTCAGGTCTCAGCCATTTCAGTGAAAATCATTTAATTTATTTGAACATACCTTTCTGTCACAGGAATGGGTTGTTAATTCCAGCAATGGGATAGAGTGGAGGACTCATTCTTAAACTGCAATAGATGGATTTGTGAACCTGTTCCTTATCT
Organism: Mystacornis crossleyi; assembly: GCA_013400655.1. NCBI lineage: Eukaryota > Metazoa > Chordata > Aves > Passeriformes > Timaliidae > Mystacornis > Mystacornis crossleyi. The sequence continues at coordinate 38,166 of VYZQ01027445.1, read as the reverse complement.
CTTCCATGGTGTCTTCAAGTTTAGGCTCTGACAGCCTCATGCCTAAATTTTGCTATTTTACTACTGCCTACAGCAAGATCAGATAATCCCAAATATACCCCTTAATATTTCATCATCAAAATTTTCCACTAACCCAGAAAACAGGATAAGCACCATCTCTAAATTACTTGAAATGCTAGAAGAGGACATAAAATATATTTTTTGTCCTTNATTATCACAAGCACCAGGAATCAGGACCATCGCCTCTTGCCTGTGCTACAGGGGTTTATTAAAGGAAGCTGTGCACTCTGTTGTGCTTGAGGACAAATTGAGTAAACACCATTTAGCCATTCTTCCTTCTCTGGCCGCTGGCATCAAACATGTAAATCCACTTAATGTTTTTTCTGGCTGATGTTCTGCTGTTGAGCTGGTAGTGGAAATTATCTGGTCCCATTCAGGTGGGAAAAGCTCTGCTAAAAACTTGTGGATGTCTTGAGAGAGGCTAGCTCCACTTCAGCTCCTAAGAAGCGCTCCCTGAAGACGAAAGTATAATTCCGAACAAAGAAAGCCTACTTCTCCCTACTGAAAAACAAAGTAGACAAGGACAAGTGTGTAACATCCTTGCCTACACAATACAGTGCTGCCTTTACTTGTTAAAGGCGTCTTTAGACATCCTAAATTCACTGTATGGACAGGAGCAACATCTAGCCCAGCTCAGAACAGTCCAGGCTATAGTGTGGGTTGGAATGGGGCCTACCGTCCCTTTGCAATACCTTTATTTTTTTCTGTGCAGGACAATCAGTGAAGAACAGGCACTGAGATAGAAATCACGTACAGTATATCAGCCATAGTCCTGTCACAGCAACTGTAGTATGATCAGTGGCAGAAGCTCTTAAGACAGTTGGTATTCTTGTGTCTCTCAAAAAAACCCTTAAATTTTATTCCATGGTGTCTTCAAGTTTAGGCTCTGACAGCCTCATGCCTAAATTTTGCTATTTTACTACTGCCTACAGCAAGATCAGATAATCCCAAATATACCCCTTAATATTTCATCATCAAAATTTTCCACTAACCCAGAAAACAGGATAAGCACCATCTCTAAATTACTTGAAATGCTAGAAGAGGACATAAAATATATTTTTTGTCCTTCCCAAAAACCCCTGCAAATCTGATCTTAGCTTTGTTTAGCTCCAGTTACAAAGTTTCCCCTGTGTCTCTTTACTTGCCTCTTCAGTGGATGCTGTCAATAACTCCAAGACTGGAGTCTGTTCACTGCAACCAACAAAGATTAGTGTCTGGCAAATCAATGTCAAATACCTGAGTTTGGGGCCCATGGCCATAAAGGCAGAATATCCTGCAAAAACCAGAGAGATTGGACACACAAATCTATATCCTGCAATAAAGATTTTCTCTTGTACAGCTTGGTGTGTCACAATAGTCATGATCTCCTGCTGCTCTTTGAGAGATGTGAAAGTTCACTTTATTAAAGCATTAATAAGTTTTGGAGGTGCTAATTGATTGCCCAAGCATTGAAGTGCTTTGAGCCTTCTATGTTTTTGCCACCCATCTGTTTTGCCTTCTGTTTGTTAACATAGCTGGAGAAATTCATATGCAGGAATCCACTTCATCCCAGGGTTCTTTAAAATCTAATCCCAACCTCTGAATGTCCAATTAAGCCAATCAGAAACAATTAGGGAATGTGCAGTTAAAGCAACAAATGCTGCAAAGCAGCCTTTGGAAAGGCAATGCTGACTGGTCTGTTTTGTGGCACACACTGATTTATTAGGATATACAGTGATGATAAGATAAAGTTGCAATGAGCCTGGTGGGGAACCCAGAGGTCATGATCTCTATATTATCACTGGATTTATCTGATCTATATCATGAAGGCTTAATAGTAACTGTTGTTTTTTTAAACAATACCTTTTGTTCTCTGTTAATGTACTTCTTGTCTTTGGACAGCAATCTAAACAGTCACAGCCACCTGATGATAAGTGTTGGCAAGGTGATAATCAGTTTGCTTGCCTTATAAATCCCTACAGGAACAGATGGATTAAAAAGTCTTAAAGGGTGTTATAAATTGCAGTAGAGTAATAATGACAGTTCAATTGTTTGTGATAAGAGATAAGGTTAGTAGGGAGAAACATTTTTTTACCAGACTACTGGTATGCTTGTAAACAACAGAGAAGTTCTCTATCTCACACCTTTGTACCGTATCTTTTCCCTTTTTATTCTGCTGGAAGCACAGAATCTTTTCTTTGTTCTGTCTAAAACTTCAAATAGGGACATTAAATGATCAGGAAAAAGACTGAAATCCTTGCAGGACCCTATGTGCATTCCAAAGCGGATGTGTTGTCTCTGCCTCAATGTGAGAGGTTTCATGGAAAGTGGCCGGGGACAGGGACTCCACAAGCCACAGAAGGGCCTAAGGAAATCAGCCATGGACAATCTGTGCTCAAATGCTGGAAACTTGTCTGTCTGTGATGAGTGTTTGGAGGCTCCTGGCCATCAGCCAATCCCTCCTAGGCTGCGAAATCTATTGTAGGCATAAGTTTGGTTTTCTCTAAGGGCATTTGTTACTCTCACTGTTTCACATGGCCATTTCATAGAAATGAAACCTGAGGAAACTCTGTTTATCGCTACAGTTCTGTATATGAACATGACTGAGTTTCCTGTGACTACAGTTCAAACACCTGTACCTCACTGGATCACACTCAACCCCAGCACATCCAGTCAGTATAATCAGGAGATGTAGGGAGTTACTTGACACATCCTAAAGAAGATGCTTCACTGTGGCTATGAAGGCTGACACTCTAAAGCATCTTTTTCACAGGTTCAAGCTTCTTACTGTACATCATTTTTCCTCATACAGAGTCATTTCAGGTCCTTTCATCTTTCTCGCCCTCACTCTGTCTTTTCCAATTTTACAGATTATTCCTGGATACTGTATTTCAGTGACTTTTACTATTATCTTACTTCAGGAGACATTCATATGTCACCCTAGCTCCCCTCTCCTTTTTTTTAGGTCAATGCATCGATGCAGGGAAGGTGTATAATAACTTCTATCAGTTGTACTGGACAGAAGTGTTTGGTACGTAAATTGAGCAACATAAGCTGGAGACCCCTCACATGAAATCTTCTAAAGATCTCTGGTCTCCTAAGGACATGGTGGTGTCACTCACAGTTTGAGAAGTTGCTGTGTAAGACCTGAATATTTTCATAGTCTTGACAGAATATTAGCTGTACAATGAGGTTTGCAGCAGCAAAGAACTCCTTCAATAGGAGGAAGAGCATAATTTTAGTGTTTCTAGACAGAAAAATGGCTTTTGTAAGGTAAACTAGACCAAAGCACTGGAATCCTTTTGAAAAAGGAAATTTAGGTGACTCAGGAAGAAAGTAATTCCCTAGGCTGCCTTCCATTATTTCTTATAAATTCTCAGTTCAAATTCAGCCCTGGAGCAGAAGGATAGATTAAATGGCTTCCTGAGATGCCTTTACATTTATTTCCTGTTAGGACTTTTCAGAGCTTATGAGAAATGAAGGCAGAATGAAAGGAACGCTCCTCATACTTGTGGTTCTTCCAGACAGTCCCTGAAATGTGTTTTTCCATTAAACTACTAGTTTTCAGGTGAAGAATGAGTAGAGCTGATACAGGTGATGATTTAATAAAAAAACCCAAACAAAACTGTATTCAATAACAAATAATAATCACAGAGAAAGCCTGAATTGCAAAAAAAAAAAAAAAAAGTTAATTTTTTATCAGAACAATAAAAAATGCCATAGTCTATATAATGGGCTTATCTAGTTATTTTGCTACATAATAATATGCAGCAACTTGCACTGTTCTTGTGAAATATGAATAACCATGTTGAGTGATGTTCCTGGTACAGATATAATGGCAGTGTACCTACTAAAGAAACGAACTAAAGCAATTATCTTTTCTGCAGAAACCTCTGAGCTGATGCAATGTATGTGAGGAAGCAATGTAACTAAACATTCAACTTGATAGCAGCAGTGGTTTTCTAGCAGTGAAAATAATGAAGAAATGGAAGAGAATACTTGGGAAAAAAGTAGGGGATCACTTCCAGAGAGGACGAATATGTGTGAGAAAGTGCATATTTGAAGTTATATTTGCACAAAAGAGTGGGCTAGATGACTTTTTTGAGCCCAGCTGGAAGCATTTCCTGTGATGGCAGCTCAGTCTCCCACTCTTCCTTCCTTATCTCCAAGCTGTGGTATCTGTGAGGCTTCTTCACATGGAAAACCTAACTGCAAAAGTTGCAGGAAAATCTGGTTTGATGAAGCCTGCTGTCGGATGTTAGACCATCAGCACGGATGGTCTCAAACTCCCATGGAACCCCCAGTGAGCCTCCAGTAGTTCCTCGTGTGAGTGAACATAATCAGCCAAGGGAAGATGAAGTGGGTGCATGTGCAGTCCAAGTGCTTATCCATCCTTGTGATTTGTTTTCAAGCAGTGTTCAGTGTTTGTGCTGACTCTGGCAGGCACAGGCAAGGAGCCAGCCCCCAGTGATGATGTTGGCTGTCTTCAGTGGAGCCTGTTCCTGTCAGCAAGAAGTCTTCTGTTCTGGGGGGAGCTTAATATGACCCCTTATAGAATTGATTACATTTTTAGGAGTCTCTATCACCAGGGAATAAATATCCTGAGACTGGCATCTGCCTCCTGACTTTGGAAGGTTGGGTCACTTTGAAGGCCAAGAGGAGGAGAAAGTTAAACCACTAATGGCAGCAGAAATGGCATTACCTGTATGATATTTCAGGCTGGGAGAGAGGCAAACCATTAGAGATACACACTCTCAGGTGAGGAACAGACTGTTCTGTGGAAAAGGGAAGGTGTAGACTCAAACTCTTACTTTGGTGTATGAGAGTAGACCAATGCAGACAGAAGATCAGGAACACTGAGAAAACCCCCTAATATTACAGGACAATAGCTAGCAACACAAAATGCCCTGTTTTATTTACCTTACTGAAAGAATCTATCTGTAAAACTCTTTAAAAAGTTACAAGCAGTATTGTAAATGGCCTTTGGCCACTGTATCAAGAGCAGACCCAAGAGCCCCATGTGGCTTCACACAGCAGAATTTTCTTCCCACCAACCAAAAGAAAAACACTTCATTTGTGAGCTGCAAGGGAAGGAGGTAAAATTTCTACAGGGTTGTGTTTAAAACAGGCAGTACATCTCAGCGACAGAAAAGCACAGGTGAACCCAGCTGAGCTCTGTAGTGCCAGAAACCAGGGGCCAACTAAGTAAGAGCTGCTGCTGTCTGGATATACGTATAATCTATTCCAGTTTTGGGCCTCCATCTGAGTACTGGGGAAATCCACAGGCAATGTCAGTCTGTGGTTTAAACCTTGACCTGTATTCTCTGAGATGCTCTTTCTTTAGTAGCAGTAGAAACTCTTTTGAAGGTTAATCTGGTCAAGCTCTGCAGGTCAGCTGCGATGGGTGTCTGTGCAGAAAGGCAGCAGAAATGGAAAATAGGTTAGTTCATATGGGACATCCAGCCTTTACATTCTGATCTGATCTCACAAGACAGCCAGAACTGCTCTGCAGCAGGAAACATTGGGATGGAGGAGACCCAGACTGATGATCCAAAGTCTTTGTACCTCTCCTTAGTAGCACACAAAGGCTGGTGTCAGGGAAGGTGGATGGAGCTTGTTTCTCCTTGCAACCCTATACCAGAAGCATAGCATTAGGTAAGGGAAATAAGATTATTTTAATTCACAGTGGGAGTCCATTTGGGCCCCTAACCTGGACATCACAGGAGTTCAAAGGTGAGGGGTTCAACTTGTCCAGACCTAAGGGTTTAACCTTAGTGTGCCAGCTGATGAAGGTATGAGGACAGAAAGAGCAGTGGCCAACATTTCCTAAGCAATTCTTGCTATGTTCCCTCAGGGTCTAAAAAACACACATGCTTCCTGTGGCTGTGATGGGGAGGAGGGGGATGTCAGGGCAGGGGAGTGCCCTCTGCCCAAGCATCTTCCTGAGGAAGGTGGCTCTGGTGCTGCACCAGAGCTGAACCTGAGGACAGTGTTTGCCTGGAAGCCCTGAAAGTCTCCAGATGTGGCACTGTGGGGGTGGTGTGGGGCCAGCACAGGCAGCTGCCTCTGGCATTTGGCAAAACCCAGGAGGGAAAAGCTGCCCTAGTTGCATGTAAATTCTTTCTCACGTGGTAGCAAACCCTGCTAATGAGCAGCCTGGCTTTTCTTGGCTTTCACCAGGCTAATTCTCTGATATGAATTTTTGGTCATACTTGGTTCTTAATCCAGGTATTGTGAATACCAGTGAGTTGTGCCTTACCTCTGTTAGCTCTGAAGAGCCTCACTGCTCTCTGCAGAGGGCCAGCAATCCCAGTGGTCACTAGTATCAGCATTCTGCTGTGTGGTTTGGTTCTAGCCAGCTTTCAGCCACGGCATTGTCTTGAGACCTGGAAAGAGAACTGCCTCTCTTAAGTCAAGGTGATCTTGCTTTAATGACCTCTAAGTGGTCAGTTATGAGAGCAGGTGAGTCAGTGACTCATTTCCAAGAGGTACTTACAGAAGTGCAAATAATGAAGTGCCTAATTTTCGCCAGAAGTATTTCCAGTTTTACCTGTGAATATCTGGACTGCTGCTTTCTTGTACCACGTCTCTGTCTCCCACCGACTGCAGACGAAGCTTTCAGAGAAGGTGCTCTGGCAGAACTCAGTCCATGCTGTGCACTGGAACCCATTGCAGAGGCTGCACGGTCCCACACTGGGTAATGTGCTGCCTCAGACAGAGATCGATATTCACATCTGACCCTGCTCCTCCTTTGCAGCAGTCTTAGCCTGACATTTTAGCTGGTCCAAGTGGCTCCAGTGTCTGAAAGAGCTTAACAAGCAGGATGCTGTTTGCACTCATGCCATTTACTGTGTGTGCATAATCTGGGCTTCTAAGCTTCCCATGCAATATTTTTGCCGAAATGTCAACTGCCTGGAAGTTCGTTTTAGCTCTGCTCACAACTCCTCAAGCTCGTGTCAGGTATGGCTGTAAGTAGCAGCTGCAGAATTTATAAACAAGACAAATTCATCACCCTGTGTAATGATACAGGCCTTGGAAATGAAGGACACCAGTTTCTTTCTTCGACATCCTGTCTGGTTGGCGTCTGACACGCTCAAGCCAAATAGGCACCATCAGGAGCATTCACACTCCGGGCAGCAGTGGGGAAAAGCAACAAAGTGGCATTTCACAGCCTGAGCCACTGCTGTTGTTCTACGCAAGATCTATAAATTAAATAAGGTCTCAAAGCTTCTCAGTAAATAAGGGCTTCTAAATAAATGCCATTAAAAAGACAGTCTCGGAAATGAGCAAATATCTCTTTCTGTGAGAGTCTTACTGTATGCTGGCCATGAAAAATATCTTTGTCTCAGTCTTTGCTGGTTTACAGTTTGATCTCTATGTGGAAACAAGTGACAAAGACTATTTGAGATGTTCTATTTTGGGAAGTCTATAGGGGAGGTTAATTTAGGTAAATTGGGAATCCTCTTGAGATTTCAGAGAAAGAAAATCTGGAGATGTTTACAGACTAAGAATAGTGGCCTGTGCTATTTTTCTGAAACACCTTCAGCTGTGGCTAGACTTGAGAAAATTTAAATGAAATCTGTAGCTGGGATGGGTCCGGAAGGATGTTTTGTCTCCTCCAGTTTGGTACAGCAGGAGGAGTTGGGAAAGGTGTTGATAAACAGAAATGAGCAGAAATTAAAAGGCTGCCACAGCTAGCTGACATTTAAAATCTCTGAGGCATCTAAAAGCTGTGTTTTTCGTTAACCCTGCATGATGAGGAGTCTTAAGGACCAGATTCTCATGTTGCCCATACCAAACTGAATGGGGAGTAACTCCCAAATCACTCCTTGTTCACACAAGGACATGTGTGAATCTATATCTAAGAGGAAAGCCAGACAGGCCATCGTGCTGGGTAGTGATGCAATATATCAGGGCTGGAAATCAGGCCACAAACATTACTGCAAGGACTAGAGGCTCTCCACTCTCGTATACTCCCTGCATGTTCTTGGGCTCTGATGATTTCTCTACATGACCTAAAATGTTTCACATTTAGTCCCTTCAGCCCTTTCCTTGAAGAAATTCCTTTGTTCTGCTTCTGTGGGGGTACATGGCCATGGAGGTCTCATGTTTGGTGGTTATAGAGAGGGATGCCTACAATTCCTCTGTCACCCAATTCCCACCCACTGGTTTGAACACCTTGAGTCCACATGAAGGGTAGATGAAGCTACAAGAATCTGGTAAAGGAGTTCTTAAGTTGTAACTCGGGGAACACTTCCTCTTGGATTTATGAACAGGGCACCAATCTCCTGACTGCCACCAGTGATAGCTATGGCCTCATCTGGGTTTGTTTCCTTGTCTGTCAAGGAAATCCTCTTCCCTTGCTCCTTTTCCCATTGGCATTCCTGTGCTGACCTGCCTGTGCAGCCTTCGTGTGTGGGAACAGATTTGGGAACTGCTAAGAAATAAGCTTTCTAATAATAAAAAGTCAAGCTATCCTACCCACACAAGCCAATCTGACCCTATATGCCCAACATTGCATTCTTCTGGGCTGGAAGTCCTCATTTATGCCCTTGTAATTTTATTTCATGTGTATTTTTTAACTAAAGCAGTCTATTGCTTCTCCCCATAGAACAATTAGGTATGTGACATTTCCACCAAAATAATAGTGTTTTCAAATTCTGCCAGTAAAATGCTGAAGGTTTAATTTAAAGTGAGAAAATAGATGTAAGCAACTAATAGGTTTTTTCTCCAGTCCTGGAAAACTAAACCTCTCAAGGCCAAAATCTTGCAAACAAATTTTTGAACTTTTTTGCAGATACTCTTTGAACTACTTCTAAATTAATATATGTATATTATTTGCCATATTTTATGAACTGCTGCACCCTGCTTCTCACTGAAAATAATAAGCTGATGCTCTAGTCTAAGAGGAATCAACTAACAGACCCTGTTTCCTGCATGTGTAGGAATGTGTAACACAAGTAAAAATAGAGTTTTTTGTGGATTGTTCATTTTCGTAGGGCTTGTTCTCACAGAACAACAACAACAAAAAAATCTTTTGTCTCCTGGTGGCTCTCTTTGTGATATTATGGACTTAAGGGGAAAAGCCCAGACCCAGTACCTGCTGTGTGTGAGCTACAGCCAAATGGCCAAAGGAATACAAAATATGACAGTGTAAGTTGCTGGTTTGCCAGAGGTAGAGGGTAAAGTCATAGTGTAGCTTATTTCCCAAGGGTGATTATTGTGGCAACAGCCAAAGTCTTGAGTAGTCCTGAAGTGATCTCTTTATAGCTCCTGTGCTGAGCAGAAATAAAACAGTGTCCATTGCAAGTGAGGAACACCGCTGATGTTTTCCTGCCTGTCTTTTGAGCCTGGAAGGCAAAAGTTTTTCTGAGCACCATTTGTTTTGGTTGACAGACTGTAGATCTCTGGAGTCATATGAAATACCCTGCTTTGCAGAGCTGGAGAGCAGCAGCTAGAGTGCATTCAGCTGTCCTGGAACAGCTAATGGGGCCAGCAGTTCATCCTGGGGCATCTCGGGCTCAGGAAAATGAACCCCACTGATTCCCCCATTCCCCTGCCGATGGCCTGATGAAATCAGCCTTAGCATTTTTATAGATATTTAGTTCATGCTGATGATACCAAGTAGAACATACTCTAGTCAACAAAAGTTCAAAATATAACAATTAAAATCAGAGATTTACAGTCACCCTTAAGTTCCAGAATTCCCTCATTCAAAATCCATTCTACAACCACAGAGCTCCAAGGCATTATATGAAGTCCCTAAATTTGTGCTTAGCTAAGAGATATCCCCCAGTCAGTCACCAGACACCATCTGAAGACTTGAAGGCTGAAAGAGATACCACTGCCTTTGCTAATTTTCTCCTGTAATTAAGCCTCCTTACTGTTAGGGAAAAAAAAAAAAAGGAAAAAAAGCTCATTTGAATCTCATTTTCTGTTATCTAAGATAAGGTCATGCCTCTGGCTTGTCTGGTGAAGATGCTGAAAATTGCTTCAATTATCCCTGCTTAACTGAGTGTAATCACTAAAATATCAGATAATTGGAGCTGCAAGGTAGTGCTGCTGGCACTAAGCCCGCAAAATGAATGATCGTTTTCCCGGGTCGAGTGTAGAATCCCTCCTGCTCAATTTACTGTTAAGTCAGCAGTGTTCAGTTTCATTCCTTCACCTTGATATGAAAGGAGATGTGGTGGAAATAGAGAAAATGTGTCATTAGGCAAGGGAGGCAGAAGTGACAGGGATATTGCGCATTCATTAAAATTTATGGGTATATATCTGAGATGGTCTGATTTACTGTCTCTGAAAAATTACGCTGTATAGAAATATTTCATGCAGCCTAGAGGGGTGTGTGATTTCAAAACTCTTATGTGTAACTATGTCCTGGATTAATGCCATGTAGAAATAATTTTTTAAAAAGACACCATAAGGTGTTGGTTGGGATTCAGACGTGAACACTGGAATAGCTATATTGATGTTATTTCTCTCTGGTTTTGAGTTTATCCTGCAGATACACTTTGCTAGCAAAGATTTGCTCTGAATGCCCCATTCTAACCAGGAAGGAAACTCCTCATTGATCTCAGCAGTGCTGTGTTGAGCCCCTTCAAGGGCTTTTATCCTCACCGCTCTTCTTTGAGGTTGGCAAATAATGTTATCTCAAGTCAGCTAACGGCAGACTAGGGCATGGAAAGGTTGGAGGGTCAGTCCTCCCACCCTCGGGAATCTTGAACAGGAACACGGGCAGGGACCACACGTAGCACACGTGGAACTGATGCATCTGCTGCCCTCTCCCGCCCTTTCCTGGAGCTCCTGCAGCCAACCCCTTGGAAGGGAGAACGGGCATGCTGCAGGATCTACTGTGCTTTTCTTTATTAAACCATGAAAGATGCTACCAGCATGACTAAGAGAGTTTGCTGAATTTGGGGTCTCCTGGATTCCTCTCCTCGTTATAATCCATAGCTGCCCCACAAAACTGATGTATTTTTATTTGATATTTAGCTATTTATTCACAGTCATTTTAGATTAATAAGCCCACGCTGAAAACCCAAATCTTCAGCCCTAAAGACAAAAAAATGAGCAAGAAAACAGCCTACCATTTGCCCAGTAACATCTCTTTTGCATTTGTTGTGGAGTTTAATTGCGTTCCTGCAACTTGGATGTGCACACCCACCATGCAGGATTGGACCAACTCCTTAGTGTCGGCCGAGTAAACCTTTCTCAGATGGAAGATTTCCTTCCTTCCCCAGCCATCCTGCTCACAGGAAAAAAAAAAATCTCAAAGGTGACAGAGGGCAAACAAAATCCCTGCTGTAGCCAGTGGAGTGGCTGCAGAGCTATGGCGAGAGGGAGGGCTGACACCTTGGGAGATTTTTCATCAGCATCCTGCTGCGCACCAACTTCCTACACGGCAAGCTCCACACAAAAGAGTTAATCACAAACTCATCATCCTGAAAAAGATCAACACAAACGACTCTTGCTTATACATTGCCGGGGTTGTGCTAACATACATATCCAGGCTCGGCTTCCCAGGGTTGGATCCAGCTGCGTTAATCTGCTTCTATCCAGTGCAGCCAGAAGCAACTTAATCTTTTCTGTCAGTCTTGCTTTTCAAGGCAATGTGAAAGCAAAGCAAGAAAAGCTCTCAGCTAAAAAGCTTTTAAAAGAACTAAAAGGAGCCTGTTTTGTCCGACTGATAATTTGAATTGCCCACTTTTAAAGCTCAGCTGGTAGTGCTCAAAGTCAGGGAAGCAGAAGGCAGCGCTGTCATGCAAGGCTCCGGGTCCTGGGGACAGACCAGGAGAAAGGCAGCAATTGAGTCGGCAGAAAGAAATAGTGTAAATATTTTGCCTGCTACAGTAAAGACCATTTAATAGAAGCTAAGGGCAACCAAAGGAATGTGGGTGGCTCAGGTGACTGTAAGATGTTTACATAGACTCTTGGAGAAAGCAAGACAGGATGTATTTGTCCCACCTATTGGAAGTAGCCATGCATGTGTGGGAAAATGCATTTAGATCCCCTATTTTCATGCAGAAAGAGAGCCTTTGCCCTTCTCACAATAAATAAAAAAAGAAGATGGGCACTGTCAGGCAAGGTGGTGGGGAGAAGGGGATGGAGTGAGATGCCACTGAAGCTTCCTTTCCAGTTCCAGAGAGCTGGTTCAGGACTCCTGTGGCTCCGATTTGGTGTCACAATGTACCATAGTTTAAAATGGTGATGTGATCACAACACATAATCCAAGGAAGATGAAAAAAAGCAGTCCTGCAAAAGAAAATATCTTAAAGGCAAACTGCATCCACAGCCCCTTCAAAGCTGAGAGAGGTTAGGCTGCATGCTCTTCCTGTATGCTCTGTCCCAATGCACAGTGATAAAACCTTACTTTGCACAACAGTGTGTGATTATTTCCACAAACCATTCCAAAGTGCAGCTTCCAAAAAAAAAAAAAGAGTAATTGTTACCAAAAAATATTAATGCAAAAAAATTTTTTTCTTTTTTTCCCCACTGAAAATTTCCCTCAGTGTATTCCTCTACCATCTGATTTGCTCTGTTAAGAACAGGGATGGCTGCATGAAGCTGAAAACTATTTCTGTGCCATACTCCATACATGATCCATGAACTGCTCGCATCTGACACAATGGCACAAGATAGAAGTCAGCTTGTTCAGAGAATTGTTTAGAAAGATTCTCATCCTTCTTTCTCCCACTAACAGATTGAATAAGGCAAGGATCCCTTAAAGAGTGCAGGAAAGGCCATTTTAAGAAACATCTATGTTTCTTCTTCTATTCAGGGCAGAGAAGATGCACTTCAAATCAACCATTGTCAATCCTGACCCTTCAGTGATGTTGTGCACCCAGAAAAGCTCCATTGGAAGCATTTTCCCTGGGGGTCAGCATTGCTTTCCCTGCCTCAAAAGCTGCAGGATCTTGTGGAACTGTGCTGGTTCCTAACATAACCCAGTGTTTGGTGTCTCCCAGGCTGATGCGCAGGTGAGTACCAGCCTGGTGGAACATGAAATGAGACAATCTTTGAATGCCTGAATTCTGCCTGGATCTTTGGAAGTGACTCAGCCTACAAAGACAGCCCACCATGAGGTTGGTCTGTGAAGACTGAAAAGCCAAGCACCGAGAGCGGCTCCGGCTCCGCCGGGCAGTGCTGGACTCTGGCCCGTGCAGCGGCTGGGGCTGGAGGCACGCAGGGCTCAGCTCAGCCCACACACACGTGAGCATGGTGCAGGCAGGGCAGCCACAAATGCTGGCTTTCTCATGGATTTTGGAGTTTGTCCGGTGAAGGACTCAAGAAAATACAAGTATCTCAGTACTGGAGGACATATATTTAAGACAGCATGTAATGAGTAGCATAATTTTGACTCTGACACCCTGAGATGGGAAAATACATCTAAGAAACACATTTGGCAACACCCTGCAGGCTAAATCCTATTGTAAGCAGAGACAAAGAGTGACAAAGGGCAAGTTAGATCATAAAGAGTAGCTTTGAGGCTTTTAAGAAATATAAACAAATGGGAAGCAAGAAGTACTGGGAGATTACAGAAAACAAGACAAAGGAAGGTGTAGGAGATTTTATATTCAGAGTAACAAAAAGAAACACTGAACATTGAATTTTAGTAAGCATTTCAACTGGCCTCAATATAGTCTTCAAAAATTGCATTTTGTGAATGAAGGAAGATTAAAGAGAAGGCAGTTGAGGACTGAGTAATGGGAGAATGAAAGGAAATATTTTAAATCATTCATTTGAATTCTTTCTTTACCTACAAAACTGGAAAGCTGTTAAAGGCACTGGTTGCCATTGGCAAGCAGTGGTAGAGGGAGCAGAAATGATGTTCACCAGACAAGGCTGTCTATCCAGATGCACATTTCCTATTAATTAAAGACCTCTTACATGACCATTTCTGTCCTGTGTTTAAGCTATCAGGATCCCTGGCAGTGCACATCTATGCCTACACTGCATTACGGTCTCTGCTGTCTGTTGACATGAAGCAACTCACTCCAGGGTATTTTAAGACCTCTGGAGGCTGGGGAAGATGTGAATGAGATAACCACAACAATGATCTACAAAATAGCCATTGGAACAAGAAAGGTGAATAGGGTGTATGGCTGTTCTTTGCTTCTTCCAGTATGAAAATCAAAGGGCACAAAATTAAAATATTTGGTACTGCTTCCAGGGCAAACAACAAGAGGCACTTCACTGACTGCATGAAACATAGTTCTACTATGTTCCACATAAGGTAGGGTTGCAAATATTTCCTTTGATTAAAAAAAAAAATCTAAAAGAATCAGGAACATAAATGAAAGAAAAATCCATCAATGAATATTAAATATGAAAACATTAACTTTCACTCAAAACATCCCTGAGTCACAAGTCACAGGAGGCTGGGAGAGCATTCCTGGATGCTTGCCCTGCCCAAACAGCCTTCCTTGGACTACATGTGCTGTATCTGCTCTGCTGCTGCCGCAGGACACCAGACCAAATGGAGCCGTGCTCTGATCCAGCACAGACGTTCTTGTGTGCTGCACTGTGAACTCACTGAGGAATTGATCTGGGAAAGATATAAGCCAGCAAGTTTTGTATTTTTTGATTTTTAACCCTGATCAGTTCCCTGATCTTGTTCACAGAGTGGCCAAATAAATGACTGAATGGGCTCTGCTAAGGAAGTCATGGGAAGAAGGATGAGCAGTCAGGATTTGGCAATGGGATGAAGGAGCAGGAGGAAACAGAGCTGACTAAGCCATTTTTGTCTCTGAAATAAGTTCATGCGAGGCCAAAAATATTGATGGAGAGGTGGTGTGAGTCAGGAAGAGAATCTTTTCTGTGTGGATGATACAATGTCAATAAGGACTGTATAAAGCTGCGTGTATCCCAGTGTTACCTTAATGGTTGCACAGAAAGGTCTGGGAAGAGTAGCCCAGGCGAGAAGCCCAGCCCTTCTTGCTCCCCTCAGCAGCAGCACCTTGTTGTTGCCATCACAGGGCAAGTGGAGCATATCTGTGCCCTTCCCTGAGCTGTGGACTGGGAGAGGCTGTGTTTTGTTCCTGAGCATGGCATTCCTGACAGTGATGGAACAAAAGTCGGTATTATCAGTTTTACAGAGCTAAATTTCTATTTTATTTTCTATGCAGACTATTAAGGATAAATAGACTCTTCAGTTAAATGAAATTTTTTTTGTTTGGCTTTTGCTTGCTTATTTTTAAAAAAAAAATATTGAAAAGTGTCATGTACAAGAACTGTAGCATTTCTGTTCATAGCATAACACTTGTGCTAATTTATCCAGGCCAAAAAATCAAAGGAAAAGACTGAATCAGAACTGGCTAGAGTTTTGGAACTCAGTCTTGAGGTATTTTTTCCTTTCTCCCTTCAATGAGATTTCATGGGAGCACTAAAAACAGAAACAGGCCCAATCTTACCTTAACAGTAACTGATTACAGAAAGGCAGTTTCACAAATTTCCCTCTTTTTCCAGTTTCTTAAAAAATAAGCCTTACACTGCCGGTATTAAGATCTGGAAGCTGTGAAGTCTTTAACAGTCTCTGTCCCAAAATCTTACAGTTTGCAGAATAAGACAAATCTGTCTCTCACTAACAGTTTTTGTAGTAACGTGAGTCATCATCACTCCAGCTAAATTTCCTTTGCTTGTCTTCATGTGGCAGCTCAGCATTATTCCTCACACCATCTCTCACAACTCTTAGAGGAGCTTCAAAAGTGAGTGCAATGCAATTCTTCCCTCCAGTTTCATCGACAGTATATCACTGTGCTGTTCCTTCTGCTTAGGTGATCGTCTTAGATCTGCCTTTGAGCCTTTTAAGCTACCAAAGTTGGGTGGCCAGACAGATTTTGTAGACAGCTGGTTCAGCATACCTTCTAGAAGGAGGTAAATAACTGTTCAGTAAAACCTATTATTGTCCTTTTTTATTCCTAAAGGCAAAGGTTCTTTGAAGTCCAAATTTTGCCAGACTGTTTTCTACTGCACAGATCACACAGAGATTTTGCTCCTTCTTCAAGCCTCCTGTGGAGATTGCTGAAAAATGAAGACTGACTCTTGATACTTCCAGGTAAGATTGCATAGCATATACTTGAATTGCCTTGCAACACCTCAAGCAGCCAAAAATTTCTTAGCGGTCCATGTGATCCTTAGCTTTGCTTAACAGAAGGTAAACAGGGAGGGAGAAATGGGCTGGTGGTGAGAGCACTGGGCACGGATCCAGGAGGTCTCTAATGGATTCCTCACTCTCCCACAGATTACCTGTGGGACCCTTTTCAAGATGATTAATCTTTCGTCATTTCTGTGTAATTAGACACTCGAGTTCTCATGGGAGAACTCTCAGGAATTAGCTTTGCCTGGATGTGTATGTGCTGCATCTCACGTGACTCTGCCTTCAGGTGAAATAAAATCCAGGCAATGACTGTTGTTGGTAATGCTGATGGTTTTAGTGAATAATTGTAACTGGAAATGAAGTGCAGCAGTTTTGAAAGAACAGAGTGTTTAAAGAAAAACAAACAGAGAAAATAATTTAGAAAGTGGTTTTTTCCTTGAAAAATCTTGTCATTTTAACAGTAACCTACATCTGTTTCTTGGTGTGACACAGATTTGCCACATGAAATGTGGCCATGATCTCTTCCTCTTCCTGTTCTCTAGCCTTCTGTCATTAAAATGGGATTATTGATACTCAGAGGGGAACCAAGAGTGCTCTTGTAGATCCTGGGAGATGAAAGGAAGCCAAATCCCTTACCTGCTCAGAAAGAGCAGACTAAAGAATCAGATGATAGCTTCACTTTTACGAAACTTTTTGCAATTCTATAAATGTCATAAATTCTGAGCATTTGTCCTAAATGTCTGTGCACTTCTTAGAATTGCCATATTTTTTAAAGGGTTTAATGTGAGCTGGCTATTATGTGGACAATACTTAGTCCTTGAGATCTGAAGCACTAGTTTCCATTAGAGATTATTTTTATCCTGAGTGGGTTCCTAGTACAGTGGATTCTTCTTTTAGACTGGGTGGCAACTCTGGCACTCCTGCCACTCTTGTGATACCTCACTTGCTCCTGTTACAAGCAATCTTCTCAAAATTTGCAGCAGAATATCTAGGGAGAATGCGGTGCTTCTTGTTCTGTGCTCTGAACCACAAATTCTTATCAAACAAGTTCAGAAGCAGAGCAGGCATTTCAGTATCTTCACACTTCTGATTTCATTGAGAAAAATTATTTTGAAATTGTATCAGTCTGCATTGGATCAGTCTGCATCATGCCACTGTGTAAGGCAGAGTGCCATAGGAAGTGTCCATGTACCTGGTATATGCAACAAACTTACCCCAACTAACACATTGAGAATCTGAGCAATTAAAATTACATCACCGTGAAAAAAATCAGAACTGTTAAATCTTTGAAGAACATTGTATTCTTTCAGATGAACCACCTTTCAGGCCAGTGGCTAAATATGTCCTTGGCTTATATGACTTTTCTAATGAGGTTATTGCGAGTGACTTTTTTTATCACCTTAAGCTCTGTCAGGAGTTCACTGTTTGAGGTTTAAGAAACCTGTGTAATTGAAATATTACCAAGAGGGGAGAAAGGTACCCAATAGCTATTTCAGTGATCACAAGAAGCACAAGGTTCTATCACAAAGTTAATTTCAGTCTCAGGAGAGAGAGAGAGAGAGAGAGAGAGAGAGGTACTTTAATCAATTTCAACAGAAACTTCTATCAAGATTGATATGGAATTGGAAAGTAGGACTGGAACAGACTTTGGTTGATCTTGTAGTTCATAACCCTCCTCCAGGCAGATGCAGTCAGTCCTGAATCACTCACAGGGAATGTTTGTGTAACCCCTTCCTACAATCCTCCAGTAAATGAGATTCCATAGCTTCCAGAAGAACCTGCTCCAGGCCTCACCATCACTACTATGGAAAATATTTTTCTAGCATCTAACCTAAACTTCCGTTGCTTTATTTTAGTCCATAATTTTGAATCTGTCCCCAGCAGACACAGAGAAAAACCCCTCCCTTTTCACATGCATCTTCTATATTGCAAAATATCACAGTTACCACAAATTTCCCGTTAATGGAAGAGGTCCTGACTGAGTCACCCCAATTTGCTGTGTGTTATCATTGTTTACAGAGCTGTGGTGTTTAAGCTGTTGGAGTGCTTAACCCCCCACCACCAGAGAAGTGAAATGCTTTAACTTCACCCAGCCATGAAGCTGCAGCTGATGCACAGAAACTTGTCTAAAGGCAGCAGACTGTGTATCTGTATCCTCAGCCTCCAGCTCAGAACCAACTTTTTTGGCTGGAATTTTCCAAAAACTGCTCAACATGGGCTTCACTGAATTAGTGTCATGGAAAATTTAAATTAACTAAGGGTTTAAGTTTGACAATGTAGTAATCAAAATGTAGACTCTTGTAAGGCAATGTTAACAAAGCTGCCGTTACTTCTGCTTGAATTATGTTGGTGTTTGACAACGTGTATCCAGGCAAATGCAGGGATACTGGTCTCTGCACTTCAGTAATTCCCTTCACCTTCTGCTTTTTCTTTAAATATTCTTGAAATGTTGATATCAGATAAACATAAAAACAGCAAAATGCGCTTTTGTTTTAGAAGTCTGGCCTTGAATCTCTGATAGCATGACTATGAGTCACACAAATGTAGAATACATGCTTTTGTGAATAATGAGTCAGTAAAATATTTTCTGTTGGTATTACAGACATCTTAGGGACCTTTACTGACTGTAATTTAACGTCTAAATTCTTTTAAACATAAATTAGATTCTGTTATTGTTCCATAAGATTTAAGATATAGTAGTTTTACTACATAAATTATGAAAGCTATAATCTTTATGCTTCTCTATGGCTTCGGAGGAAAAATAAAAGAGCTCAACTGGAACAAAGCTTCCTAAGATGTAGGTTTTGTTTTCTCTTGACTTTGGATCTTTTGTCACTTTCCTTTCATTCTTGATGATTCTTGCTTGCACAACGACAAAGTTTTCAGCATTCACAATAAATATATTTGAGTGGAACACTTAAAATGTACTAATAAAAGGGAAATTAATTGATTTATATATTTATGTCTGTAAGAGAATACAATCGCTCAAGGATAAATTTACATACAGTGCTTAAGAAATTGTTTTAAAGTGATGCAGGACTATTTCCATTTAAGGCAAGAGCTTTCTAACTACAGTCTCAATCACTGCCTACAGCACTTCTCTTCTCAGTGTGGAAGTCAGCATCTACCTACCTCTCTGAGTTCTAAGAGTCATTGAGGGTTGCAGGTGGATGAACCCAGGTCCTATTTCTCCCATTCTGAGTATGCACACAGGCATAGTATAATAACACCTCTACGCATTTCAAATATAACAGCATTTTGTTACATATGAAGCTCTTTGTAAAGACAGAGTAAAAATAGCTGTATCCTGCCCATATGCATGCAGCCTGGACTATTTGCCTCTTCTTTAAACTGCTTTCCTTCCTTCCAGATTCCATACAGGCTGTTACAGATGAGAATAATCACATCCTTTTCAACCAACCACTCCTTTTTAATTTTCTTTCCTCTCTTTTTAATCGATGCAAGACAACGCTTATTCTGAGCACAGATACAAGTGTGAGCTGCAGAATATAAGCAAACTTATAAGTCTGCTATTATAAGCAAACTTACTTGGAAAGTAAGCTTATTTGCTGTTAAACCACAACGTACTGGGAACTGTATCATCAAGTTTTATTTTTTAGGGATTAAATTAACCCACTTCTAAATCCTAACTCTCTGAGTAAAATAAAGTGCATTATCAGGTAATTCTTTTCTGGTGAAACTTCTGTGGGTTTGACAATGTCTGATGTGCAGTAAACACAGAAACATGCAATATACCTGCTTTCTAAAGTGTGGGGTTTGGTTTCGGGGGTTTTGTTTCTTTGTTTTGTTTTTCTCAATATGGTATGTTTTAAGAGAGATTTAAGGAGGATTTCGCTGGTTTATCAATCCTAGTGTAGAGGCCCAGAGAAGCTGACTTTAGTCTCAGGATGGATTTTGGTGGTGCATCCCCCTGCCTTCTCCAGGCTGCACTACTATCTGAGGCTCATTTCATGTAGGGCAGATCATTGCCCTGTATGAACTCAAGTCTGTCAGAGATTCCTCTTACCACCACTAACCTTCCAAGATCTGGTGGGAAAGTATATGCTTACTTTTGCATATACTTGCTGTTTTATTTGCTGTTTGCTGTTTTTTCTGTGGTTGTTCTGAGTAATGTGTGCATAATACCACTATACACGCAGAGATCTAGAAATCAGTTTAAAATGTTTTGTTGAGTCACTTTTCTTTCCAGACTAAGGTTGTAGTATCGTGAGCATTTTAATTCATTATATCTCAGCCATGCTGCTCTACGAGCCCCAATTGCCTCGCCCTGTTCCTGCCCCAACCCTACAAGGAGCTGACACAGTTTAACATTAAACTGGCAAATAAATAATGAGTTTGTAATAGGGATTACTCCTCTAATCTTCCTCATA
This sequence comes from Mystacornis crossleyi, assembly GCA_013400655.1. Taxonomy (NCBI): domain Eukaryota; kingdom Metazoa; phylum Chordata; class Aves; order Passeriformes; family Timaliidae; genus Mystacornis; species Mystacornis crossleyi. Next base: position 17,637 of record VYZQ01027445.1, on the reverse strand, counting down.
CAGCCAACTCAGTGTTTGTGCTGGGACAGGGAGCTGCAGGATGGCAGGGGGGAGAATCTGACTGGCAGTGTCTGCCTCCACGGGTTTACACTGCCCGTGCTTCTGTGGTGCTCGAGAAGAATTTGAAGAGGATAGTTCCTCAGCTGGAGTGTGCTTCCTTTCCTAAAACAGGCTGATTTTTCTGCAGAGCAACCCTGGGCGTTGCATTGGCACATGGCTCTTGCAGATGTCAGGACCTTTTCCACAGATCTGTGACAACAATTGAAAGACATAACTTAATCACTCAACTCAGAAAAAAATTCCCAAATTAACTTGTGCCTAAGATAACAGGGTTTGTACTCTACTTATTAAAAATAAGTAGTGCCTGTAAAAGGCATTCTTAGCATAAGAACATAAAAATACATTATGAAATTCAGCACCTTATTTTTATAATTCTCATAAAGTCCATGAGATAACAATGTTTGTCTACTAAATTAATTTTCATCAAGCTTCATTGCACAGTCTGTTCTCCCGATGTTTCCCAGGGACAGCTGCTTGAGGTTTTTGATTTAAATCATTAAATGCTTGATTTATAGTGCATGCTTCCGGAGCCTTAGCACTTTTCCAACTCATATTGCAGTGTATTCTTATCCTAATCATGTTACTGTTTAAATATATTTGAATGGCTTTAAAGTGAACCAGCCTGTTCATTTTCTTACAAAGGAGCAAGATTATTTATCTGACAGTTGCTAAGGCACAGAGCATAACTCAGAACAGCCTTGTTAGCAAGTTGGAGGCAGACTTAGCTGCTTCACTGGTGTTTGAATATCATCAGCTGGTGTAGTCTTGCTTCTAAAATATATTCCCTTTGGATGAAATCCATATCTGCAAACTGGAAAGACTTGATTATTCAGATGTTTTAATACATTTAGCTTCTTTTTATCTTTCTTGAAATAAGAAAGAAGTTGACATGTCCAAGCTAGGAAAACATGCCACACAGGGTGGAAGGGCATGCTTTATCTAAGAATTTTCAGTAACTTCCAGCTCCTGCTCAGAGTAACTGCTCATCTTTGATTTTTGTTTAAAAGTGTAGAGGAATTTGTGTCTTCTTTTATTGTAAAGAAAGATATCCAAAGCTTTGATATCAAAATCCATACTGGACTCTGTGGCCTATTAAAAGGACCTTTACACCATATATAAAATTACAATAAACTTTATATATTAGAAAGCAAACAGCAGGTAAAGACAGTACTTTTTAATGTTATTTTTATCATGATAGACTGAATTCAAACCTTGGAGTCAGCGCCCAATGCAGCTGAGAACAACTGATGTTTCCTTCAGTAACTTAGATTAAGAAAAGTTCTTCTGGCTACTGACCAACTCAAAGCAATAAATCACCTGGTTTTGCCAGATTTGTTTGTTAGACTTTTGTATTTCCAACAATCTTCTTATAAGCAGGAGAACAGTGAGCATAACCACATATAAAAATCACACATAAAACCGTAATTCTCAGTCCAAGTGTATTTGTGATATTTTGTACTCATTTCTGTGACTATTTCAACGCTGCAGCATTGCAATGACAAGCAGGCAAGAGAAAATACTGGTGCAAAGTCTATTTAAAACTGGAACGCTTAGAAATTTGCCGAAAGCAAGTATCAAATTGTTAACAGATGGAAGCTGGTGGTGTTCTTGCAAATCTCTTCTCATTGTTTTCTGCTTCCAGACAACAGGACTTAATACAGTGGTGCAACTTTAAAGAGAACATTCGAAGAGTAGGATAAATCATGCTGACTTTCTTCCTCCAGCAAACATCACTTCTTTAGCCAGCTGAAAGACTCCAATATTGTGTTTATGTTTGACATCGATCATTTATTTCGATTTACAAAGAACAAGGGAATTATGGGTGCTGACAAGAAAACTGTGGGAATTATGCTGGAGTGATTTTGGATGTTATGAGTCAGGGTTACTGCCCCATCACTTAGCCAGATGTTACCGGCCCCTTTGGCTAAAGCAGCAGAGTTAACTCTGTGCTTCAGCTGAACTGCTGTGCTTCACAGCCTGGTGTGTTAACCTCTCTTTGATTTCTTTCTTTTTCACTGATTTCTATGATTCAGTTGCACCCCATTTACAGGATGAATAGGATTCAGTTTCATCCAAAAGAGATTCAGGTCATCCAGACTGCACTACTGTGAACCAAAGCACAGAAAATGGGAACTATTGGGCAGTTTGCTTTGAGGGCACCTCTAACCCTGACTACAACTGTGATGGAGACACACTCCCAGCAGGTAACAATAAATAATGTGCAGCAACAGTGAAGACAAATGGATGAAGCACACGAGCTACCAGGAAAAAAGTAACAAAACTGGATTTTTTCCTTACACAACAGAAGGAATAAACATTTTTTTAACAGCCCAGGATGGAAGGGACCTTGAAGGACCATCTGGTTCAAGCTGTTGTGGGAAAGGGAGTCTAGAGGAGATTATGTAGCAGCCTGTACACCCACATCTTGAAAAACTCAAGGGATGAGCACTTCACCACCTCCCTGGGGAGCTTGAATGTTGTTTGTCACCTGTAGTTTTCAGATGGATTTAGGGAGCAAGCATCCAACACTGAAATACATATGGAAAACCAGAAATGCTGAAGGATGGCAGTGATTAGCAAACATAAAAATGAGCATGGAGAGAAGCCAGGTCATACTGCTGTACTCATAAAACAAACAAACAAATCAGCTTTTAGCTGGATGCATTTAGAGTTTCCAACTGGAACTCTCTCTAATTCTCTAAAATCATTCTTATCCTTCTATTTATTAATTTACTATGAGGAAGAAGTGGGAAAAAGCATGATACCGTCTGGCTTTCCTTAGAAATATGGCACTATGAAAGGGAGATGGGCTTTACTATGGATTAGCAAGAAAGCTGTGACTGCTTCTTCTTTTATTCAATGGAAAATTATAGCAATATTTTATATTTTACTTCTGCCTGCTTGTCACAGCATCTAAGCTGTGCATGAGACCCTGTCTACTGGCTAAGATATTTCATAGACACCACCTTTAGTGAGCAAGATTTGGTCTCCTTCATTGAAGGTTGGAAACCCCTCTCTGCTCTCAAAAAATTTGTAGGTTTTATAGTAAACTCAGATAATGCTGTGTTTACTATATACTTCTTCCCTTTCTGCTGAAACTCCCGGGTAACTGTTGTGGGAGGTTAGAATTATTTTTAGGATGCCAAGTAGAATATTTTAAAATTTTCCTTTTGAGTCCTTTCTTGTCACTCAAAAATTCACACCAAAATTTTCAGCCATTCCCTTTTCTGAAGCCATGGTAACCAAGTTTCTTTTTTACTTTCCCACTTACTCATTTTCTTATTTAAAATAGAGAAAAAAACCCCCAAACCAACCAACCAACCCCCCCCCAAAAAAAAAATCCCCAAACATTCTCCAGATCTTTTATGATATCATTTTCTATTAACTTAAGAAAGATCTTTCCTAGTACAAAGATCAGATTCAGTCGTCTATGCTTCCTGACTCCACTTCAGTTCCTTTCCTACAATACTTCCAGGAACACACAAGTATCTGTTTTGTCATCAAATCTGGATTTCAAATTGATTTGAAGATTCCATAATCTTCAAATATATCTACTTATCAAACTTTTTATTGTATCCTTCTCTGAGAGAACTTAATTTTTATTCCAAGTAGCCATACAAATTAGGAAGCCATTTAATAGGTGATCAGTCAAATAATTTCCCCTGACATTAAATTAGAAATATCCAGAGATCTTCTGTTGTTTGCCTGGAGAAAGTGACAGTCCTTATTGGCATTTTTAATTAATTTTACAGTGGGTACTAAAAACGGTGGCACCTGTTTTTCTTCTCATGCTTCAGATTCACAGCTGGGAAAATCAGCTCTGACTGAGAAATATGTGTAGGCTGAAGGTAACTATCGGAGCTCCAACTGCATATGGTGAGTTTGGTCTGCAGGATGGAGTTCTCTGTGCCTTTCAGAGGGGTCAGGAGTAAGACAAAGTGGTTTCATAACCTTTTTTACAGGCTACCTGCCAGGAGGTGAATTTAATTCCTACAAATCGTAATAGTAACAGCAGTAACAACAATAAAAAAATCTTTGAGTTATGTCAATGTCATATGCTACTAATGTTCCCAAAATATCTCAGAACGGCTGCTTTTCAACTGTTTCCTCTAGTCCCTTTTAGTCAACATCATCGCTTCTGCTTTTCCTGGCAGAATTTGAGAGTTCACCCAAGCTTTGCAAGCTGGCTGCATTTGGGGTTTCTCCTCTGGAAATACCCAGTTGCTCATCACTCCAAAGATATCTTCATGTCTCTTTTATGCTCCAGTCACTTGGAGGAGCAGCCAGAGTTCCCAAAGCCACTGCAGATGTGATAGGGGAGTTCCAGAGAGAAGTGCCACTGCAGGTGAATTTCAGCCCTAACCATAGACCCACACCTGTGCATTTATTTATGAGCATGAGACTCAGACACGGTTCACAAGCTAAACTGAGAAATTCAGATGTTCAAGGACTTTTAAGAAGCCAAGTTCCCCCATTCCTTAAAAAAATCACTTTTGGTTTGCATAGAGGGCTTTACTGGATTAAGGGCTCCACTTCTGCTTACTTCAGTTTCTTTCTGAGTGAAGCTACTGCTGAGCGTCACTTTTCAGCAGTTTTCTCTAATTCCAGAGTAGCAAACTGGGAATAGAAGAAACAACCCTGGTGTTATTGCTACCATTTCCAGGGTCAGCAGAGGGAAGGGATGTAGGTCAGAATGTTTTCTTAAAGATTGTGTCCATCATGGTAAGTTTGCCACCTCTTAGCTCAGGTACAAGGAAATACCGTACTGTTTTGTCTTGCCAGCACCACAATTTTCTCAGTGTTTCAAGCAAAACCAGTTGCTGAGGTTGATTCTGGCAAAATGATTAAATCCATAAAACTGTCAACTCTCCCCACATCGGAGGTGGGACCGTGTGCCAGCCCTGCTGGCACGGTGCCCTCCTGCCTCTGCCCCTTCCATCTGGCAGGCTGGCTGCACGATCTCTGACTTTCTCAAGCGCCCGCCAGGAAATGTGCTCATTCCAGTGTCTGGATTGCTGCAGCACTGACTCGTCCTGCTGCCATCTCCCTTACGCACCAAACTGTTGCAATGAGATGGCACACATCCTTTTAGAAGTTATATTGTTCCAGCCTCCCCCTTTGCAAACTGTTGACACTGTTCACAAAGTTAAAGAATTTTACCTCTTTTGTGTCATTCTGAAGGATTTTACTAGGTGCCCGTTTTTTGCATTTTTTTAGGAAGGAACTAGATATAGATAAACAGAAAGTTAGCAGATCATAACATAAATATCTCTCCCTCCCTCCTACCAAGCCATTTGCTTTCCTAACTGAAACTAGTGGTTTGTGATTCTTCACATTATTCTTTTAATGTCATGACCTGTGTGTCAAAGTGAGAGGTTGCCTGTGGATTTTTCTTGTCTTTGAAAGCAATACTTTCTCCAGAGACAAAGAAGCTCTTTTACAACACTCTTAGCAATTGCCATGAGGTGGGAGCTACAAATTGGGCAAGCCTGGGCAGTTGCATGCTGACTTTTTTCATTCCTCATGTCCCACAAGTATTTCTCTTTCAACAAGGCTTCTGTGTAAGTGAAAAGGAACATTTTTGTTTCCTTAATTTAGTTATATTATGTTTTAAATTTTCTCCTTTGGCTCCATTTCCCTCTGGAAGCTGCCTTGGCCATAAAAAATATCACATAACCCTTTTAATTTTTAAAATTGCAAATTTGTATTGTTCCTCTATCTCTATCAACAAAAAGGGGACAGATTTGCTTTATTTCATTTGCATTTTCAAAGCCTTTGCAAGCTGTTTTCCACAATAGACCAGTCATAGCTTTGCACCTCAGAAATGAAAAAGTGGGCAGATCTGGCCCTTGAAAAGACGCCTTTTCCAACTTTTTGTAAACATTAATGACCTATTCATAAAGAAAAGGGCAAAAGTTTTGCACAAAGAGATATTAAAACACTTGGAAAGTCTGTTGGAGAAATAAATGATGGCTTTGAGCAGACACTTTGGGAAACAGAAAAGGGGCCTACAAAGATACTGGATATAATCTTTTGATGAGATTAGATAGTTTCCATCAACATTTCTGGTGATTTTCATAGATACATACTATAAGAACAGAAGAATAGCTGTACTACTTCAAACAGCAAAATTGTCCATGTACCTGAATATTCTACCTCTAACACTGCCAGTAATGGTTATTTTAGGAAGATGTCCAAATAGAGCAGTAATGCAATGATACCTCCCTGGCATGGGCCCCCATTTCCAATGGCTGGCAACTGCCAGGCTGCCTGGGCCACCAGCACGTCTTTCCAATTCTTCCAGGCATATGTCCAGCTGTGTTTTGACCTTATGTACACCACAGTCTCCTGTGGCAGGAGGTTTCACAATTTAACAGCCAGCTGTGAAAGAAAAAAACAAAAAAAAACCCCAACAAAAACCTAGTACCTGCTCATGTTTGTTTTGAATTTATGACCTATTATAATTGGTTAGTGCCCTCCTTCTCAATCTTCTATTGGGAGGAACAGTGATATGTAATTCCCTATTTCCTATTCACCTTTTCCATTCTACTTATAATTGATTTTACAGTCTTCTGTCATGACAGTAAGTTTTCCAAGACTGAGGATTCCTTATGTCTACAACTGCTCATTCTATCAAACCTGTTTAGTGTCTTTGATCTTTCTTTTCATAATCATGAAATCATTTAGGTCTGAAAAACCCTAAGGATCATAAAGTCCAATAGTTTTTGCTGCTCTCCCTATCATTCTGATTCTTCCATTTGGTTGCATAGAAGAAACAGGCTTCATATCCTTTCACCTTAAAAATATACTGGCTACCACCAATGGAAACCTGATGAAGAGAAACCTCTGACAGTTACTGCTATTTCAGGCCAACATTCAGAAAAGTGCTGTGTGCTGTTGCCTTCTGCAGAGGACAGATGTTCGTCGTGTCACTTAATGTAATACTGGAAGGTTCTTGGCTCAGATCCAGACAAGCATTCAGGTTTCCAACTCCTGTTTGGGCTTCTAACACCTGATTTAATGGAAAGCTGAATACTGGGTTAGATGTGGTTACCATATGGACCTCAACAGAACTAAACCTCCGGTGTGTGCTGAGGGGGTTTGAGCTTGTCAGATCAAGGCATAAATTTTTCAGAGGTGTTATGAAGAAAAGGCCCTTGGTAAACTGAGACTATAAGGGACTATGGGAAACACTTTTATTCTGGATGATACACATGGATGTTCATTCAGGATGACTTTGCTCTTTCTGTAGTAAATTGTCGCCTTCCTGGGCATGGAGCTGTAACCAGAAGAACAGATTCTGTGGAAGGGTTAAGCTGTACAAATGCTCCACTCTATTATCCAACATGGTACTCTGAAGTATAGAAAAATTCAATACATGGGATTTATGTCTTCATGCAAAAGAAACAAAAAAGGCTGGATTCATTATTACATTTTCTTGGAAGAGGCCAGGCTTAGTGACTACATTTTCCTGTAAGAGGAAAGGAGCAGCAGAGGACACCTACCAATTCCCAGCAGCTGACTTCTGGTTAGCATTCAGTGCTCCACAAAAGAATCCCCCATGGGTACTCTGTATTTAAAATCACCTGACAAGTACAGTGCCTTGTGCAACCAAGGTATGATTTTTGTCTGATTCAACATTTCTCCTTAGTGAGAATTCTTGTGTGGGCAAAGTCTGTGTGATCTGTCCCTCTGGCAATTCCCTAAGACAGTCGCTGCACATAAAGGTCTTGTGTTCATTTCTGTTACAAGAAAAGGAGAAACGAAACAGAAACAACAAATGTGCCACTTCTTTTCCTCTAGGTTCCAGCCTTCCATTTGGAACCTCGCCTTGCTTCATTCATCTGCTTCTACCAGTATATACGGGATGATCGTCTCTTTACACAGTGTGTAATTTAAATTTATGAATGCAGTTCGTGTGAATTGGACACTTCTGAATTTCCAGATATGATGATTCAGCCCTAGAGAATTTGCTTTCTCTTTCCCGTAATTTGAAATGGCATTCCCTATAAGTAGTCTGCTTAAACACTATTGGTGGAAACCATGAAGCAAAGCAAACAGGCACTCACAGTTCAAGGTGGTGTTGTCAGCATGGAAAATTTCATTATCATCTTCTCTTCCTTTAATTAGCTGTATTCCTAGAGTTTAAATAGAATAACTAAATGACTAGGGGGTCATAACTAGAGCTGAATTAGAGATGGAATACAGTGCCCAAAGGCACATGGGTTACATCTGCTATTGCACTGTGCAGAAAAATGGGTCAAGTGTTTTGTTACCTGAGGTATGGTTGCATTTGCAAGCTCAGAAAAAACAAAAAAAAACATTATCCTGATGAAGGTTGATTATACTGATGAGACAACTCTAAAATTCACAGTGAATAGGTCCTTCCTGTGAATGACTTCAGGCAGAGAATTTCTTCATAACCACGAAAGCCAAAGATTGAAAACTAAATTCACATCTTGCCAAATGACTTGCTGCCCTCAGATAGGGAAGGACTGGAGAGAGAAAATGAGAGCAGAATGAAAAAAAAAAATCCCTGATGTGGCATGTTTCATGTATTGCAAAACAGCTTGATGCAACCAATTGTTGGAAGTGCAAACAGCTCCATGACCTCAGGTCTAAAGCATACAGCTCTGCTGCAGAGAGGAATGGCAGGCTCTCTGACCTGAACACATCATCATAAATGCTCTAGTAAACAAAGAGTTGCTATGGCTTGCTTAAAAAACTGCAGGGAAGAAGGTAAGCTGTGAAGTAATGCCAACATGTTGTAAGAATCATGTGAAGAGAGTATGTGGATGGAGGCCATCACAACATTTGTAACCACAAAGTCATGCTTTCAGAAACAGCTGATGTGGAAAGGGTTTACGAGGCAGATTTGCCTCAGGCAGTGAGTAATCTTTCCATCCTCTGTGCGGGGCCTGAGTTAGCCCAGCCTCGGCAGCTGGCGGGAGCCAGCTGGAAGCCTGTAGCATCCACTGTGTGTCCACAGTGCTGCCCCTGGGATGGTGCAGCCCTCACCCAGGAGCACCTGGCACTCAGCCGAGCTCCCATACATGGCCAGCACATGGAGCTGTACTCACTCCAAAGGATAACACTGGCTTGTACTGCAGCCATAGCCAAAGACCTGATGCTGCAGGCAGGTCGGACTTGAGCACTGCTCAAAAGATGATGACAAACTGCTAGATGCATGTGCACTTTTCCCTAACCTCAATTCAAATCCCTAATCAAAGTGTAAAATAATTTCCTGTAGATTTCTCCGTGAGTTTCTGTTAAAATATAAGAAAGCCATTATAAAGAATAACTCTCCAGCAATTTTGTCCTCTCCGCAAAGTTGTATCATCTACCAATTGAATAAAAGTGTGATAATACTGAGCTCATTTCTCATGTTGATATGACTGACTCCATTTCTCGTTTTCATCTGAAATTGAATCATGAGGTCCTGAAGACACTACAGTTTAGCTTTACTCTTTGGTAATGCACAGACATATATTTGTATACTATACACACACTGTATGAACTGAGTACATTAAACATTTTAGAAAATAGAAAATTAGCAGTTGGAATGGGACTTGTAGAACAGTTTTTCTGCTCCTACTATTTTAGGTAATATGTTTAGTTTATTTTAGATAAATCTTGAGGGTTATAGCTATCCTAAGACCTTGAAAAATTCTGACATCTGAGGTTTTGGGAACATTTGGCATAAATCAGTATTTCTATACTTTTTTCTCTTTTATCTTACTTCCTTTCTTCTATTTTATTTTTTATGTGTGTTTCCAAGCACAGGCTCTTTGAAGGTGACAGAGCAGTCAAGAAATTTTATGCTACACTTAAAACAGACAATGATAATAAAGATTTGACATTTAGGATAGGCATTATAATTCAGAAAATGTGTAGATATTATTATCACAACTAGCTCACAGATTTTTATATTCACTACAAAGAAACAATAATATGTATAAATATATTTCTTTCTATTTATGTTTGCAAATGTAAAAGCTGGGCTTTGCATATAAAGAGCAGGTACAGTGACATTCTTTCAGGAGACCAACACTGGGTGCCAGTTAAAGATATGAAAACTTGCCATGGGCTCTGCAGCCCAGGGCTTGACTTCTGTTTTCCCATTGTTTGCTCTGCTCCTGTCAAGGCTTATTTCAAGAAAGGCGATGGCAAAACTCCCACTGACTGTAACGAAAGTGAGGTTTGGCCCTTGTTGAGCAAAATAAGCTCTGTGAAGGCCGGGGGTGGGAGTTCACTGCGGCTCCTGCGGGGCTGTCGTGCGCCGCCAAGGCTCACTCACACCCCACCTCTGTGCACCCTTCCAGCTCCCAGATTTATAGGGCTCTGTGGAAAAGCCCCCACATTGCACTGTATGGTATACTCAGTCACCGAGGAACTTTGAATCACTCTGGCTTGTGGATTCAAAAACAACAGCCTTGCTGCCACTGCATAAAACAAAGAGATTGTTAGCTTGTTCTGCCTTGCTTTTGGTACATTATTTACCTGACTACTGAGAGAGCTTCACAAATGTTCTTTTGTTGGCGGAGTCACCTGCAAAAGAAGAAATGAGCCCTCCTTTCTGAAGAGTGCTCCAGGATTAGGCGTCTGTCCCTTTCAGGCTGTGGGAATGCCGTCCTCAGTTTGGTGCTCCCCTCTATGAGGCTGACACAGCCCACCTGGCACCTTTTCCATCCTCTCACTAGACTTGGGACAGAGAGGAGATGGAGAGCTGAAGCACAGATGTCCAGGTATAGACAGGTCTGCCTGTCTCTGGAATTACAGTTAGGTCAGAAATTGGGATGGGGTCTTGGTGAAGAAGAGTCCTGTTTCTGTTCCCCTCATTGCTCCATTCCAGAGTTTTTGTTCCCCTGAATCAATGTCTGCCATTGCCATGAAACTGAGAGTTCCCCATTTGTTTTCCAGCTGGTTCTTTAACACTCCTAATACTTCACTAGTAGGGAATGTTAATGTTTCAATCTTGTACCTGATAAGTTCTAGAATATGCAGGGGAGATATACATGGTTTTACTTAAATTAATTTGTAATGTTTGAAATTGAGCTTAAGTCAGCATGAGAAATAAATGTCATGGCACAGACAAATGATTACAAATATCACTATAGTATGACACATTCCACTGATGTTAACATCACCCAGCTTGCAAGGTGAAGAGCAGATAAATCAATCAACGCTTGGTTTAAACCTACTGTGGGGACAATACTGTAGTATTGCAGTATTAATAGCAGTGCTTGATGAACAAATTCAATGATGGCTTTCACTGCTTTCCACATTTGCTTTCATTGTTTCCTTCTGAAGGAAAATATGAATGAAACAGTGTTCACGCAAGAAAGAGGACCTGTACCTCTCCAACTTGTTTGAAAATAACAGTTTATATTATAAATATTGTGTAAATGTTCAAGTGAGGGAGGCAATACTATACAACTTTTTTTTTTTTAATTGCTACGTGTGGAGTAGCTGGTTTAAGGCCAGTATTACCATTTTTTTGCTAGTTGTGTGTTTGATCTTGGTCCCATTGCTGTAACTCGTCTGCCCTTTTGGCTGAGACATAACAGTGAATTATTTAGGTTTTGAGATTTTTCTTTTGATTCTTCATGGATCTGGCATTTAAACCTTAGCATGCATGTCCTATCTGTGTGAAAATCCTCACAATAGATGCCACTGACAAATGCAGCTTATAGTGACAACTTCAGCCTCCAGCCAGGACAGAAAATCTGGTAATGTTGAATACTCCTTTGGATATAAGTCATTATAGCTCTTAGAGCTCCTGATAAAAAAACTGCAAAAAGGCACTGATTGGGAGCCTGTAACAACTAAACACCAAAAGAGTGAATGAGACTCAGAAGGATTTTTTCTTTATGCTGGCAAAGCTATCCCAGCAAAAATCCATTGCTTCCATTATTGTGGATCTTGCAAGTTTGGAATGAGAACAGCAGTTTACTTGGTGGTGTGTAAACCCTTGGCCACTACACTCAGGCAGAAGAAGTCAGTCTGCATTCCAGACATTTGGAAATGTGACAGCATAAAGGAAAATACCTTCCAGTTTTATTGAGGATCAAGTCTTTTCAGTAATTTAAGAATATGGCAAGAAAAGAAATTTCCTGGTCACAGTTGTCAGAAACATTTTAAATGTCACCTTTCAACATTTCTTTAAAGACTACAAGAAAGACCCTGAAAATAAATGCTTTCTCTGCTTTGGAGACTCTTGATAATCTACTTCTTTTACTTAATGAAGTAAGTTACCTTCAGTTCTGCATAACTTGAGGGAGGGTATGTTTTAGAGGTTATACAGGTACTTCTTTTCACTCTAAGTGGTGGACTTGATCCAACAAATACTTCTCTGCTGATTTCAACACACAAAATGAACTCCTGATTGAAGAGTAGTTTTGGGCATGGAACAAATTTCCCCAGGAAATTGAATAGAGCATACTGAATTATCAACCCCTGTCTTCTGTCAAGGGTATGCAAAAGATTAAAGGCATCAAGTACTTGGGATCCATAATATTTTCAGGAAATTTGCAGTGCAGCATACAGTATTGAGAGAGAGCTGGTAGAACTGCCACTGCTTCATGGGCATCATTGAACTGCACATTTCTGAGACACGAATGTTGTCTTTGGGCTTGGACCTGGCAGTCTCCACGAAGCTGTGGGTGAGGTCCTTGCTGGCTGTCAGGGGTTCCTACTGCCATGGGTTTGAACACACACTATTACAACCCTATTATCATCATGATCTTAGTGTAGCTTTTGAGTTAAATATTGAAGCAACATTCCCTTCTGCATTTGTGACTAATAAACATCAGACAGCTGTAGCTGCTTGAACATTCAAACATTTGAAGCATTACAAAAACTGCAACTGCTTTTGAAAAGCTCCTTATTCAACAACATCAGAACTAACTACAGAACATCAGAATCTAACTAACTCCAACTCTGATTACCCATTTGGGAAAAACTATTTGGACAAAATGTTAGGTTTTGAAGTAGTATGTAAGTATTAGATAATATTGCAACATTTATCATTATTATTATCAATAAAACTTAAATAATATTAAAATTTGACAAATATCCAGTTTTAGATGTCCAACATGTGACATTTTAAAGGATTTGGCTTTAGGGCAGTTGCTTAGTGCTTCAAAACCTTGGCCCCAGTTTCCTCCCAACCCTCAATTTCAGTCACATCAACAATATATGGTAACTCTTGCAGCAGCTTCAGAGAGAAAGCCTTGGAACAAAGGAATTCATGACTCTGAATCGCAGTAAATAATTTGTGAGGTTGAAAGATGAATCCGTATCCTTCATCAGTTATAATCAAGTCCTTCATTATTGAGCTTGCTCCAATGCCAAAAAAATACATGCTTTTCTCCAGAAAAAAGGAAAGGCAGTGATTTGCCCAGAAAATGTACAGCATACACAGAGAAAGACAAATGTGAGGTGGAGCAAAAAGACAGCACACACAGTGTGGACAAGTATAGACTCATGACATAACAGCTGTCAACTTTGTCGTGAAAAAAATGCAAATTCCCCTTCTCTGTCCTTATGTTTTATTCACTCCCATGTCTTCCAAGAAATACCCTGCTATCATGCTATTGCTTTCACACCTTTCCTCCCAATACACAGACTGTACTCTCCACCTAAGTTTGAAAGAGATTAACAGAATGAAGAAAAGAGGACTAAAAGCATGCTTTGTTTTTTCTTGGAGAGGTGCCAGTGTTTATCATCAGGAATGATTTAAGACCCTGATTCAACAAAGTTTTAAAACCTATTGCCTGATACTTTGGCTGTCTTTTAAAGCTCTAAGTAATTTGGGATGGACTTAGAGGTTACCTGGGAGGATGCTGATTGAGGTTTGAAATTCCAGTTTCCAAATTTGCTTTTTGTGATTACTTTTGTTATTCATATAACACTCACTCTATTTCCCTATGCTTCTCATCAGTAAATCAACGGCATTATGGAGCAAACGGAAATAAGTGTGGAATTAGCATTAATGCCACCTAAGATTTTAATAAGTACTTTAGAATATTATTCAATAAATAATTCATGGGTTAACATTTGAATTTCAGCTCGTGAACAGTCAGGATGAAGAAGTAAAAATGCTTAGTTCCCAAGCACAGGAGTTATAAAAGCGTTTTTTGTTGTGAATTAATATCAGTCCTATGGGGACACTCACAGAATTGTTTATACTCATAGAAGTCAGAGTTTATGGATGATGTATATTCAAAGGCTTTGAATCAAATTAGCAATGCTATCTTCTTATTCTGTGATGTTAATGAGTCATTATGGGCAAGCAGTATTTCAACAGTTTATACATTCAAGTTTCATTTTACAAGATTCACTGCAACAATAAAGAATGATCTGGATCACTCCAGACACTGGCAATTCAGATAACAAAAAGAATGGAAGAATGGTTTTGCAGACTTGAAATTCTGTGGTCATTTCTTCTGACTGCTCTTATAGTCCTCAGACAGATGAGTTTTATTCCTGACCTGTGGTTTGCTTTGGCTCGCATATTCCCTTTTTCTCCCAACTACAGCTCTCCACAACTTTTTTAATCCTTCTTTGAGAAATTTAGTTTAACGATTATGAACTTCTCATTTACTTCACCTCTGTCATGTATGTAACAGCTTCTAGTCTTCAAAGTCCAGCTAGTAACTGTTGCTGTTCTCATAGATATGCCCAAGATCAGACCCTGCATTAAAAGCATTTAGCTCCCTGTATCTGCTGTCTGAATCACCCTCTCTCCTTCATTTACCATGGAGTGGTGTCCACCTGCCTTTCTACCATCCGTCTGGCCTCACTTCTTCCTTTTCACTGTACCAGTGTGTCAAGTTAGTTAATTCTGGATGCTTATTTCCATTTATTCCCCTCATCTCAGCCCCTACACTCACTGAATAATCAAATTCTCTACCGATCACTTACCTCCTTTGATGTCCTTTCCAAACTGCTGTACCATGATGCTCCAGTTCTTGCTCTTGCCCTTGTCTTTACAGAGCTGTATTCCTTTTTATCTCTGAAGCTGGCCCCATCTCTCTGGGTACTGCCCTCAGCAGCGCTTCTTTCCCTTGCCTGTCTGTATTCACTCCTTCCCACACTCCCCTCTGGACTTTCCTCTGGCTGCTTCCCACCAACCCACATCATCATCCCTTTTCTCTCTGGTTCATGTATGGAACCCCCATGCAGCTCTGAGTACCTCTCTGATCTTGGCTATATCCTTGGCAGCACTTGCATTTATTTTTTGATTCATCCATATTTTTCACCAGTATTTGTCCCCTGGATTTAAATGCTTGCACAGTAAAAGCCTCAGGTACATGACCTAGGTTGTGTGTAGTTCTCCTTCAGCTGGTTTATTGCCATAATGAATAGGGGAATGCTGACCAAAGGAAAATGTAATTCAGCTCCATGTCCCTAACTTCAACTTTTCCTTATTCTTTAACTTCTTTTTCTCAGCATTACATGTGGGATCTGGCAGCAATGAGCCCATTTTGATCTGTCTCAGCTATTTTTTTTATGTTTGTCATGGAACCCTCTTCTTTTCTCACTTCTTGCTGTTCAGGTATCCCATCAGTTGTTTCTAACCAGATTGTCTTTTTCATTACTGTTGCCACTTATGAATACATTATTCACCTCTACTTCCAATACTTCCTTTCTTTCAGTTTCCTCCTTGATTATCTCCAAGATGTCTTAGTTCTCTCCCAGGGCTAAGCTCTTAGACCTCTGGATAAAAACTGGCTGAAAATATCATCATATTGAAGATTAAAATGTTCATGTTTTCTGTTTTTCATCCTGTAGATTACTCTTCACTGAGTCTTCAGTTCTATCTTCTCACTATTTATTAACATTTTTTCATGTTGCCCTGCTGTCAGGCTTTCAAATCTGTGTTACCGCTTCTTTCCTTTGGCCTCAGTTAGGTTTTTCCACCCAGTCTGCCTCACCTGAGAAAAGTTTCTGGGGGTCTCTTGTTTTCTCTTTCAGTCTCATTAAAAAAAAAAAAAAATTAATGTCATCTTTGTATTTTGTCTTTCTGCCTTTATCCAATTTTTTCACAATTTCTTTTGACTTTGGTGTTGCTCAAGAGAATTTGACCAAAGCAAGTAATCTTAGGATCACTCAGATTATAAAGCGTAGTCTATACATATGCAATGCTACATACACTGAAGATATAATTTTGAATATAAGGAGGCGTGGAAACAAATATTTGTCAGGACATATGAATATGAAGAATAATAGTACATTAGTTCTGAAACACTAATTACTAAAAATGTGATACGACCACTGAGTTGTACAGGACCCCAAATTCCTGGAGATTGTGCAAGGCCACTGAGTTCAGCTGGACAAAACAGAACAAATCACTCCTAGTGAAGCAGTATGTCCCAATCACCTTAGTCCTGCAGAGCTGTGTGGCCTTGGGGAAGCCAGATGGTTCTGTTATACAAACATTACTTAGAGCTGACCATGACCCTGACTCAAATAATGGCATTTCTGGTAAGTAGGATTGTAGGATCAAGAGGAGAACAGGATGTTCATTACATCAAAGCAATGTAAGATACAAACCAAGGCAATTTATAATCTGAGTTTTTCCTACATTTTTGTTGCAGTTAATCCAATGATTCAGCTGTTTTAATTACACCTCTTGGTCAAATTGCAATAAAATTAACATTTGATCTTTCTTCTGTAACCATAACTTGAATTTGTTTCCATCCACACATGCAGAGGCACAATCATACCACATGGAAGCCAGCACAGTAATTTAGCATTCCATCAGTTTTTTCTTCACTAGTACTTCCTATACTCTCTTAATATGGGAACTTTACTATGAGGACTCCAGCCTCAAGAGAAGCCTCAAGGTTTCTTTTGGTTCCATATTGGTACAGTCTCATGAGTGATTACTTACAAACATTTCCTTCATAGAGTTGGTTTGGGTTTTTTTCCAAAAAAGGAAGACTTCACAAAGGATGATTATTTTGACTTCAGTCAAAATATGAGTTCTGTTTTCTCCACTGTCCCAGATTTTCAACGAACTGCAAAGGTCACATCAGACCTTCATTTCTGAATCCACAAAATGAG
>VYZQ01027444.1:75899-89761 GCA_013400655.1 Mystacornis crossleyi | reverse complement strand
CTATAAGGATAACAACTAAATTAAAAAAAAATAACAAGAAGGCATAAAGCTAGCTTTCAGAACAGGGTAGTTATAATTTAATACCAGTGGGGCTAAGAACAGCATGAATCTCAGAAGAAAAAGAAAACAAAGCTGACTAATCACATCACCTTTTCTTTTCCTGGACAGGATAGCTACAGAAAGCATAGCTAATCTGAGATAAGCATTTTATACATTTTCTTGGCCAATCTGTCAGGAAGAAAAAGGAAAGCAGTGGCATAGTGGCCATTAATAAACCTCTAAAAACTCAATCTTTAGTTTTCCAGTGACACAGGTAGAAAGTTGCCAAGATAGGTCTCATTTTCCATCCTCACCTTATGCTGCTGTGCCTGAGTACACCTTCCCATCCGCACCCCTGCCTTTCTCACTGAGTGATTTAAGATCTGAGTGTCAACCTTAATTCTGAATTTCCTGACTTTTATGGTTTAAGTCAGTCTCTTAATGTTATCTAAACATTCTTGGTATTTAATATAAAGAAGCTTTGGTTCTAAAATAGAAAGACTTTGATCTGACGCGCTAGAGGGGGGCTGCTGGGGGAATGTGGTGTGATTTCCATTATTTCCCGGCTCTTTCCCATTGTGCTACTTGTGATATAATTTTCCTTTCTTTTCCCTTTAACCAGCTTCCAATGATTCATTGTGAGGACCACAAAGAACCCTGTCACATGAAGGATACAACTGACTTTGCCAGACTGCCTTAAGTGATAATTGCTTTTTGGTTCTTTATATATAATTGAAAAGAGTATATCTTCATGATTAATGTACAAACACTACATTTAGCCATTTTTTACAGTCACTTCCTCAATGCCGATTTAAGTATGATGATCTCTGCTACAATTTATTCAAGTTTTGGTTTAAACATACTCTCACTGACATTACAAAGATTTACGTGTCAACATAGATGCCTGGATTAGCAGGTATCAGATCTGATTTGTCTCTATGGTAATCCTTAATGATGCTTAGCTCAATTTTGGAAATTACAGAACAATTTCTAGAAGGCTAACGGGAACTACCTGTTTGGAAGAGATGATTAATGTGGATGCAGCACTGAGCAAATGGAGTCATAATTCTGACTGGGTTGGGATGTTTCTGTTGATATTACAAGCAGCAGATCCAAAGTCCTTTATGGTGCCTCTACCCCTATGGAACAAAAAAGGCTGAAGTGTTAACAAATAAAGTCTGGAAATATGTAACAAAATGTTCCAAGTGAGAAAAAACAAAACAGGGAGGGTTTCATACAGAATAGCTTCTAAAATCACAAAATGCATTGTAAGGACAGACCTAAATACTGGGTTTTCAGCTTCTTTTGATGAAAAGAGCTTTCTGAACTCCATGGAAACATTGAAAAAGATAATTATCAGCCTTGGTAATTGAGTGATATGAGCGGGATTAAAAAAAAGATCACTTATTTACATGTCAAAACGTCCATCACAACCCGCTGGTATGGGAACATACTGTCTTTCTTTAGGAAATGGAAAAGTGCAAGAAAAGTATATGTTCATTGAACACTGGATGAATATATGTCCTCAGAGATGTTACCCTGAATTTACACCATTGAGAAAACATAATCCTGTATACTGTGTACCTCTCTTGTTCTGCTGCCATAGATGGAAGAGGGACACTACAAAGGACTCAAAGAAACTTTGAAATACATTCATAATAATCAGAAATAAGGTCATGACTACCAGTCACAAAACGTGCAGAAACTACCAAAACTAGGGAGAAAGAAAATATGAAAAATAAGATTAAAAATCAACAAAAATACTTGGTTAGGGCCACAAAAAGAATGCGAATTTTCTTCTGTAGAAGGCCAGCAACGATGTAATGCTCATAACAGAAAGCAATCTTATGAAGTACTGTGAGAAAGAAAAAGTAAACACTGCATTTAGTTTGCCAGACAGGAGTGGGTTGCAGGAATACAGATGGCAATATGCCTAATTATAAGGGCTCATCCATTACTGGCTGCCTTTGAGAAATGTAGAATCTTATACTTCAGGGCTGACACCAGTATCAAATAGAAACAGAAAAATATATTTTATCCAATGAAAACTAAGTGTTCTTGCAAACTCTCAATAAATGAGTCCTGAAGCAATATCTGGGTTGATTAGATAATGAAAAACAGCCAACACTC
This sequence comes from Mystacornis crossleyi, assembly GCA_013400655.1. NCBI lineage: Eukaryota > Metazoa > Chordata > Aves > Passeriformes > Timaliidae > Mystacornis > Mystacornis crossleyi. The sequence goes on along the minus strand of VYZQ01027444.1, from coordinate 87,592 downwards.
AGTTGATTATGAAAAGCTCAGAAAATGAATTATTAGACTTTGAAATGTTTGATAGCTGTGGATCTAGACAAAACACAACAGGGACATGGGGAAAAATCTTTAGTGTTTGCTGAAAGCATTTTTTGAAATACTTAATGCCTAAACTCACTTAAAGAAATCTTGATATCTCTTCCTGCAAGGGAGATGCTAAGCACTGTTGTAAATCTAACCCATGAGGCAAACATAAGGATACATGTTGTTCACTTTAGTCAGCAATATTTGTCTTGTGCATAGGGAGCAAAACACTTGAATTAAGTCACAAGGTCAGAGCATGGAAAATTTCTGAGGGAAACAATTGTATTCTGAAATGTTTCAGGGAATGGTGAAGCTGTTTTGCCACTCTCAAAGACAAATTGCAGGTTTTAATAAAAATAGTAGTCAAAATAGATGTTCCCTATTCTTCCCCCTAAACATTCACTAAGTTTTGCAAAATGACTTTTGAACTGTTTGTCTGTATTTAGCATAGTTATACTTTCACTGCAATAAATTGAAGTTGGATAAAAATACGAAGGTCAATGTGCTGTGTACAAAGAAGCCAAAACTACTGTTGGATTTTTGCAATGCACACGTTCATGCATATTTATAGCCCTAATGTATTACCTTGTATTCCTGCATGACTTTGTACTGTGTAAGAGTTCCCTCTACTGGCTGAGCTACTGGCCTTGATTTCCATTTCACTGGGCACCTTGCTGTCTGATTCAAAAGATTTCAGAGTCTAAGTCGGATAATTTCTCTAGCAGTTTCTCTGAACCTCTACAACAGTTACCTTGAATTCTTTTGAAATTGAGGAGCCTTCATAAAAACAAATTTTATGCATCCCACCAGTATAGACTAAAAATTCTTAGAACCAGTACAGTGGTGACAGAGTTCCTAGCCAAAGCTGATTGATCAAAATAAAATTCAACAAGTAATTGAATGTAGAGGTAATTGAAATAGCAGGAACATTTTAAGCAGCAGGATTCAGTGTATCAACTTAATTTTCCAGTTCTTTATAATGGTCAGGTTACAAGACTTACACCGTATAATATATTACAGAGATAGGGTTTTCTTCGAGCTGCTCCAAAAGCTATTCTCATTAGTCTTCTTTATCCTACCATCTTACACAGCTGTGCAAGAGGTGAAAGGAACTCAAATGAAGATATTAGTTTGTGAAGACTGATTCATCTATCTTATTCTTCTTTCAAGGTCCACTGATGAAATTCCAGGATTTCCTTACTTAGTAAAATTGGTTATTTGATCTTTATCCACACTGGGTACAATATTCTTATAGATGACTAATAGAAATTCCTGAATCCTCTCCAAGAAGTGAATACCCTTTCCTGACTTTGAGGAAGCTGAGCAAATCCATCATTCCGTTTTTACCTGAGAGTGAAGAAATCTTTCTTGACTCCTTAGCAGAGGCAATTGGACTGACTCCTAAGTTCTTCAAAATCTACACTTCATCAGTGAAAGGCAAAGGCATTACTAAGGGGAAAAATGAGAGAAAACCAGTTTAAATATCAGAGAGAAAACAGAGAAAATACAGGAAACTCTCATATCCCTCTCACTAGTAAACTGAAGACAGAAATTTTGAAAGGAAGGGTTATCCCTCATCTTTTTCAAGCTTTTGTAATCAATTGAATTCTCAAATATTCCCATTATGAAACCAAATCAAGACATGAACATAGAAACACTACAGGATATTGAGTAAGATAGAATACCCCATTTAGAGTGGAATAGGTAAAATATTTTAGAGGAAAAATACACAGATATTATTATGTTACTGTTTTATCCCTATGCTTGGGCATCAGTAATTCCTTTCTCACTGGACAAGAGTGAGGGTGGCCCATACAGTCAAGATTGCGCTGAGCTTTAAATTTTGTTGCCATGATTTCATTAGAGAGCTTAATTAAAAAAAAAAAAAAAAAAAGAAAAATTGGGAGTTTGAATGATTTGAACAGAAAATAGAAAAATTTGAGCTCAGAAAGGCAGTCTTCTGACACAGTTCTTAATCAACAAGAAGCTAGAGAGTTTATTTTATAATCTGACCTATTTCCTTCTAAGGACATCTATGAGCCTATTGAAAATGTAATAATGTACCTTTTTACTTGTGTACTTTCATTGAAATGTAAAAGCCTATGGCGCAAATTCTACTTTATAATGCACCACTAGTCATACTTTTCAGACAGAGAACCTATTGGACAGGAAGGCCAGTTCATACCATCTATTGCATCTCTAGGTGAAGATATCACCTTGATGTCACGAGTATGCATTGAATTCTTTCAATGTCTTCAGTTTTTCTCTTGCATCACTCTCATAGAGAAGTTTTAAACTGAAATTTCTACATTAAATATAATATGCTGTCTGGTTACAGATTAGTCTATACAAGTTAAACAGCTAGCACAAGGAGATCACAGTGCAATAATCTCCCAGCTTCCAGGGGACATTGGTTTAAATCTGCTTTATTATTGTTTCAAAGTAAAGGAATTAAAGTTTGACTACAATATACCTTTCTTTCTTGAAAGCTAGGTCAGGGCTTACTGTTAAAAACACTCAGATTGAATTTCAGAAGTGAAATAAAACATGAACTTAAAAGAGTTTCTTGCTGGCTGAGGTTGAATTATTATTTTATATTGCTTTACTTTTACAGGCATAGTTTTACAGTAGACAAGTTTTGCCTATTCTGCTTAAATCAAACAGTACATAAGATATAACTCATTTTGTCATGATGATTACAACATGCTTCAAACCTGCAACTTCCCCATCTTCTAACAAATATATTTCTGTTTCATTATTAATATTTATTATCAATCTCTTTCTTAGTGCCTAGAACCCACCTGAAGCTGAAGTCCCATTGTGCTAGTTTGATACAAACATGTAATAACAATGGCATTTTACAGAACAGTCAGCATATAATCTAAAATTATAAATACAAATAATTCATTGTAAAAAAATGACATACGCTTTATTCCTATGTTACACAAGGGGAGCACACAATACAAGAGAGATGAAGTGAAATGTGAGAAGAGTTCTGAAGTGAGAAAGAAAACTCATTTGCACATCCTACCTACTGGACCAAAGCCCCTAGGCAAGAATGGAACATTGACAAAACACAGCTGACACAAATCACCGGGCTCTTTTGTACAGTTTAGGAAAAATATTAGAGGCCAACACAAGACCTGAAGTTGGACTTCTCAGGACAAAGTCCATTAAACCCGTTACTTCCTTAAATATACTTTTATGGTCAAATGCTTTTAGCTACATACCCAGATATTTGTTCTGTTTGGACATCGCAGGTTATAAAGATCAGTTAACTCTGGCAACAGCCGTAATACCCTAAAAGATACAAACATACTTCAGAAGATTCCATACAATGAAGTCAGAAGACATTGTGGTTCTCGCCTGGCACATCATACATGTACGTAGACAAAAATTACCAGACTCTCTGAGGATTACCTGACCCAGCATTGCTGGAACTGTGCCAAGTGTACAGTGTGCATTGTGGTCTGGAGAAGCTGTTCCTGGTGAATTGAGGCAGCAGTGGAAGTGGGTACACTTTTGGGGGAGTTCTGTGGTTCCTAACAGACCATTTAGACATACTAAAGAAAGCCCTGGGAGATGTAATATAAAAGCCTGCTGTGATCTGGGAAACTTCTTGTCTTTTTTTTTTTTTTTTAATGGTTATGTGATTCATATTGAAGAGAAATTAATATGGATCAAGTGATGAGTAAAATAGGATGTCAAATTAGGTGAGATAAGAGAGTTAGCAATCATTAANACAAATCACCGGGCTCTTTTGTACAGTTTAGGAAAAATATTAGAGGCCAACACAAGACCTGAAGTTGGACTTCTCAGGACAAAGTCCATTAAACCCGTTACTTCCTTAAATATACTTTTATGGTCAAATGCTTTTAGCTACATACCCAGATATTTGTTCTGTTTGGACATCGCAGGTTATAAAGATCAGTTAACTCTGGCAACAGCCGTAATACCCTAAAAGATACAAACATACTTCAGAAGATTCCATACAATGAAGTCAGAAGACATTGTGGTTCTCGCCTGGCCCATCATACATGTACGTAGACAAAAATTACCAGACTCTCTGAGGATTACCTGACGCAGCATTGCTGGAACTGTGCCAAGTGTACAGTGTGCATTGTGGTCTGGAGAAGCTGTTCCTGGTGAATTGAGGCAGCAGTGGAAGTGGGTACACTTTTGGGGGAGTTCTGTGGTTCCTAACAGACCATTTAGACATACTAAAGAAAGCCCTGGGAGATGTAATATAAAAGCCTGCTGTGATCTGGGAAACTTCTTGTCTTTTTTTTTTTTTTTAATGGTTATGTGATTCATATTGAAGAGAAATTAATATGGATCAAGTGATGAGTAAAATGGGATGTCAAATTAGGTGAGATAAGAGAGTTAGCAGTGATTAAAATTTAAAAGTAGAAAATATTGCAGATTTTTCTTAATATTATTCCACCATCTGCAATGTAGTCAAATAATGAACACATTTCATTTGTGAACAAATGTATTCATCAATTAGTGAGGGAAAAGCAAGGATCAAATAAACAATTCACAAACATTACTTAGGCATATCAAGAGCAGAAAAAATTTCTTATGTTGAGGAAACATATTGCCACTGAATACATTTTTATAAAACAAATAGAGTACACAGTGTAGATAATTAGAGGACTGTACTCTGGAAAAGGCCTTCACTCAACAAATATAAGAATATGACATCTTTATTGCCTCAGTAAACTTAGGCAAATGTTCACAAAAAAACGAAATAAAAGATATTTACGAGAAATTAAACAGAGGACAGAGTAAGTAACCTAAAACAGATGTTACCTTGAGCAAATGTATTTTATGAGAGTCTTCCCACTAGAGTAATTAATCTGAGAGAATCGGTGGTGGTGTGCTCATGATGTTAACCACAGCAAACTGATACAAAATGGAAGGCCACTTTTATCTCTTTTTGACAGCAGAATCTGTCTCCTTGACAGATTCTGTTTACCTTTGTATTGACATCTCCAGCAATGTTCCTATATTCATCAGTGTCACAGGAACTCACTATGACCAATTGTAATTATCCTTTTGACTTACTTTTCTTTTATTTGACATATTTCAACCTTGTTTTAACTAGATTTAAAAAAAAAAATCCTGTACAGGGGCAGATTCTGATGAAAAATATAAAGACACGAATCTACTACAGAAAGATCCATTTACATACAGTTTACAAACCTCTCATCAGCAGAACTCTCAAGCAGATGTGTATATGTACAAATGTGTGTTGTAAAAATACAGACATGTTTAAGTTTCTGTAGTGGTTGGATTCACATTTTCCCCTTTCTGTGAGATAAGAACAGGAAGGAATACAAAGCAGGCACCAAACTTTAAAGAATATAATGAAGTTTATTACTACAACTACAAGTAAAATGGAATAAAAAGGAATTCAAGCAAATTAACCCCCCTTTTCTCCAGCACCTCCTCCATCCACCTGTAAGATAAAGACACAAACTTAAAATCAATTCAGTCAGTTTGCCCCTCTATAACAATCTTATGTCAGTCCATTGAGTGAGAGAAGTCTCTTTTGCTCAGCTATGGAACTTTTCCACAAGAACAATCTTCTCATGGCATCCACGTCACAGCACAACCGCCGTCTGGGGTGGTTTTCTGTTGACATGTGAGAGGTGCCCTTTCCTTGATCACAGCTTTCACCACAACTCTGTTCAAGGATTCACCTTTNTCGATATTCAAATTAGTTAATGGAATGGTTCTGTCCAGTTCTGGAGGAAATTACAGCACCTGTTGCTGCAAACCACTTCCTCAAGGAAACAGAGCCAAAAGGAAGAAAAAACCTGAAGAGCAGGAAGGGGTGTCAACCCATGACATTATCCACCCCTCAGTCCCATGCCCACTTATAGGTGTCATCTCTCCCTTTATGTCCTGAGGCATCATGGGCCCATCGAGCTAGGAACAACTCTCCCTTGTGTTTCCAATCTAAGTCTGTCAACCCATGACAGTTTCTTACACTCACTTTTTGAAAATAGCTTTCACTTTTTTTTCCATCCATATGGATGGATTTAAACATACATTTGTTCATTATTCAGAATTAAGGTCATAGAATTGATATTCCTTTAATGAATATTATTACAGGGAAGAAACTGAAAATTGTAAGTCATCAATGAATTTTCAATTATTTTTAATGTAAATGCAGTTTTCTTTTTCTCTCATTACTAAACAAAAACAAACATGTTTTTGCAAATTACCCATCCTTAAATGAGTGCCAAGTTCTAAATGAAAATAGAAGTCAAACTTATTTTTTAATTTTTTTTAAAAACAATAAATAAAGCTAAATTTTTTAAAGTGTAAACTCACAGGAAAAAATTAAGTTTTTTTTTTTTTTATGAACTTCAGGAAAGAAGTGAATATTATTTAGAACATGCTCTTAGCGAGGACCTACTACATCTAGTCCTTCATTCTACCACTAAAAAACATTTATCTAGGTTCTGATGAAAAACAGAACATCAAAAAAAAAAAAGCCTCCAAACTGTTTAATCACAAAGATTCTCAAAATTCCATTGGATGTTTGTTCCAGATTATTGTACCATTTTGCAACTGCTTACATTGTTAATCTAAATTTTTTTGTTTTGGTACTTAATTTCTTCCATAAGACATAAATACTACTACTCTAACATCCCATGTTTAGCCTTCCCCCTTTATATTAAACCAGCACAATTCTTTCCATTTCTCCTCCATTTTATGTTTATCCAGCTTATAAACAGCAGGTAGTACTAGGCTTAAACTGTACTAATGTTAACTAGAAAAGCACAACTGCTTTCTGTGCATATTAATAATTAGAAATACCATTTGTTTCACAGCTAGCTTGATGCCTACTATATGCCAATCACTTTCCTGTAGAGCTGCTCTCAAGTCAATTATTTGCCAGTTATTTGCCAGTTATTTGCCAATTTTAAACTGGGTGGGGTTTTTTTGTTTTTTTTTTTTAAATAAGTGTAGCACATTATCCATTTCAATTTATCTTGTTAACAGTTTATTTCTCCAGTTTCTCAAGATCATGCTGGAGTCTAATCCTGGCCTTCACTTGCCCTGCATTTATTTTGAGTTTTGAAATCTTGCACAATTTCCCAGTGTTTACCTAACACTACTTCAGCCATTTCCTTAATTAAAATATTGACCAAACCTGCATGACAAGGATATGCCATGCAGAATACAATCACTGACTGCTTGAGTTTGGAAAGCACCTCAGGAGGTCATCTGGTCTGACTCTCCTGCTCAAGTAGAATCACCTGGAGTAGGCTGATTAGGCTGATAGTGGTATCAGTCATGATCTTGTGAGGCAAGGCAGCCTGGCTGATCATGCAGGTGATGTATTGGTGTGGCTATCCCATTTGGGCATGAAAACCTTCCTCCCTCTCACATAATTGTGGTAAGCTGAGGGAAGAAGCCTAAATTCTTCATCAAATGCAGAAGGTTTAGGAAACATATCTTCGTACCAGATAGCTTGTCTGTGACACCAAATTCCTTTGGAATAAAATTGCATATTTATCCTGATCTTTGAAGTGCCTGGTGTATTTTGTGTGGCATATAAATATCACTAAGATCATGTTGTTCCAGTGCATCCTATCCTAAAGCTAAGTACTGAATCAAACTGAATGGCTTGTAGATGAGGTCTAAATGTAACCTAATGCAAATTTGCCAATAAGCTGAAATGTTTCTGAATGGGCTGGCATGGAATCTAAATGTGTATTAAATTTTCTTTGATAATCACAATGTAAGCACATTGGTTTTCCTTGATTTTCTTTCAAACTGAGAATGGCTTTCTCCAAACTCAGTGGCAGCATTTAAGTATTTAAAGCCAAATAACTTGGACAGTTTTTCAGGGCTTTTGCGAATGATTCAAAAATTACAAATAGAGTCAGAAAGGCATTGTTTTATCAAGTTAACAAGTCACCAATAAAAAAAATAGCATAATAATGTTCAACAAAAAATTTTTCCTGAAGCAATATAAACTGGCTGCTGCTAAGCCTCAGGCTGTACCTGATGGTGTGTGCATATATGTATTTGTGTGTTCACAGGTTTTCCCCCAAGGGAAAAGAAAGGCATTCACCCTGCAGCTCTGCCTAGACATTAATTCCAGCAACTGTGATATGTTTTTTGGCAGGAAAATGTGAAATGGAAAAAGACAGATTGTTTACTAAAAGAAAGCAAACACAAACAAAGTACATTTATACTGGGCTGAAAATGACACAGATTTGCTGATATACAAGCCCCTTGCTTTGTAAAAGTTCAAGGTAGCTCATAGTATCATATCTTAATGAAGTGAACTGTGCAAATAAACAGCCAGTTTAGTGGAAACCACAGGGCATGATCTGGAAAGGTTAGACTTGACTTGAGGGTACTGACTGATTAATAGGAAAACAAATACTTTTCTCTACAGAAGGTCTTAATAACTTTTCCTCCCAAATCGAGAATTGGTCCCTCATGAACAAATGTATTTATGGATTTACTTTTTCTTAACAGAAGTAAATCCTGCAAGTGCATTATGGATATTTTCCTGGACCCTGTATGATTGTGTAAGTGCTGGGAGTGAAGGTGATAGTAATGATGAACCAGTGTGGTTCTTTATGGGGGAAAGTAACACCTGCTGGATGCTTGGTTTTTCAAACTCTTTTAGTTTCTCTAATAGACTACCAGTCCTACCCAACAGGACGTAAGAAATTTTTTCCTTTGATACGTGTCAATTCTATTTTGCCCATTTAAATGTAGGCAAAAATCTGTATCACCAAAGTTCTGTGCTAATCTAGTTTAGACTAACAATATGATTTTAACAGCTTTATTCAATAAGTTTTGTTCTCCACTGCCCATCTCTGGACAGTGAAAGTCAGCCCATATGTTACTATAAATTACCTTTTTATTCTTTAATGCCACAGCTGCTCTCTTTTGGCAGAAATGCCACGTGAGCCAAAGTCTCCAGTTTCACAAGCAGACCTTTAGAATTAGTTTAGGCAGTCTTTGCCTATGTGTTCATATAACACATAACACAAGATCTTTATCCTATTATTAGGAATGCTAACCATAAATACTTCAGAAGTCTTTTTACAATTTCTAATGCATGAAGATCTATCCAAAAGGGATATTCATAAGTTAGCAGAGAAATTGTTGCCAGACTGTCAGCAGAATCCATTACTACCTGAAAATTAAAGAGTAATTTAGGTTGGGAGGAACGTCTGGAAAGCATTTGTGCCAAGCTCCAGACCAGAGCAGGTGCAATCTTAATCTTCTGTTTTACCGCTTCCTCACACTTTAAAGGTTGTGTATACACACATGCACATGTGTATATGCAAAGAAGATTCTGATTTAAGAATCCCGTACGGAAATAATCTTAATTTTAATTTTCCTCGTGGTCTAGTGCACCAAGTAGAACTGACTGTTTAGACTGAACTTAATCCTTTGGTGTGACCATTCTAGACACTGCCTAAGGTGAAATAATGAGGTCAGCTGAAAGATTCTGTTGTCTTTAACAGAGGCAACTCTGTTCCTAAATAGGGCATTTTTACACGTGTGTGAAACTTCAAGAAATATCTAAGATTTAAAAATACAATATGCAAAAAAGTTGAGAAAGAGACAAGAATCATAAATAAATGTGCTTGTATTGCAGAAGTTCAGGCAATGAGTGCAGCAAATAACTCCGGTTTCTGTATTTGCTGAGAAAATTATGGGGAACTGAAAAATAAAAGGCATATATAATCTAGTTACAGCTGACTTAGTCTGCAATGTCAATGATAAAAAGTGTGAAAACTTAAGCAGACTGGCAAGAAATTGGAAACATTCATGAATGGAGCTGACTGCTGATACCCACTGCTGTCTTTGAAAGAAATATTAGTATTTTAGCAGTGGGAAAGATATTTTTCAGTCATGCATAAAGACGAGGTTGTTGGATCCAGGACGAATGCAACAAGGGTCATGCTGAAAATGTGGAAACCAAATTCATTTGTTTCTCCTCAGGCAAATCGCAGTTCAGGCTGACCAGCTAATTACCCTAACCTTGACCCAGGAGGCAGTCTGACTTCTCAATAACTTACAGGTGATTCACTCTTTTCCGTTACTTGAGCTGTGTGTTTCCCCTCCTGAAGCCAAGGCGATCCATTTGGATCAAATTATGCATGACAATTTTGGGATGTAAGTTAAGAAATGTATAGGAGCCAAGCTAAACCTATTTCTTTCTACCAGCACAGACTGAGGTTTCACAGGTGAAAGGGTTTATTTCCCCTCTGTATTTTTTTTCTTCCTTCCAAGATTATCCTTTGCATTTTTGTTTACACAGTTGCTAAGAGTTGAGAGAAGCTGATCTCAGATGTTAGAGTGAAGTGATGACATACAACATCCGCACAAATGGTGAGATATGAGATGTGATTCTGGATGCCAAGCAGGTCGTAATTGGCAGCCAGGGTAAATCAGCAAGTATAAACAAAGCAGATCTGAGCATTCAGCCAGAATGCAAACTGACCCTGAAATGGCAAACATTCACTTAATTATTTTTAAAATAGTCACAGGTGAGTAGCCTGCTTAGTTTCTGCCTACAGCATTAATAAGGTTTACAAAATGAGGGAACTTCACCTGGGGAAAGAATATTAGTGAGGAACCAAGTTGGTCTAGTGAGAAGGTGTAGGAAAGTTGGAAGACCCCCACTAAAAAAAAAAAAAAACTATAGACATATCAGTTCTCCAAAAGTCTTAGTAATACTTTTAATTTAATGACTACTATATGTGTATCTATACATATGGTGAATTTTGGCAAGAGCAATAACATCAGCAGTGCTTTGTCCAATAAATATTTGGAAATAATTTATTTTCTTGAACTGTTACCTAATCTAAGAAACTTTAATGAAATAAATGGAAACACGGAGATTCCAAAATCATTTTGCAGAAAATCAGAAAATGTTTTGTCTGTATTTTTACAAAAGAATGTTTAATCCTAACCTTAAAATTTATCTTATCATTAAATGTTGGCTAACACCAAACTAAATCCACAGTCAGAAAACCCCTTTAGACACATTCTGGTTTCTTACTATTTCTTGATAGACGATTTCTTCAACATCTAAGAAATTACTGAATTTGTTTAATTTTTGTGTTACATAGGTGATGGTCATTTTATAACTATGCATTACATAAGTGAAAACATGATTAAAAAAAAAAATACTGTGGTGTCCAGATATCGGCATATGAATATTTTAGATTACATATAAATATAGTGACAGGACATCTTCAGCCTGGAAGGAAAAGATACCATGAATGACAATATTTCTTAAAGGAGTAAGAACACCACTGCTATTTAGCATTTTTTGGGTCTGTCTGATCTTTGCACTGGCTTGTAACAGGAAGGTCACAGGTATATGGAGTATACCTGTATATGAAGTAGGCTGTATCCAACTTCATATACACACATTTGCTGGTAGGCATGGCAGCAACTCATATTTGGTTTCTATGAGAAATCACAGCAACATTTTTATTCCTTCTTTATGCTTTATGAATTTACACCTTCAGGTTTACTGAAGAACAGGGAGATCATTTGAATAAATTTACTGTAAAAGTGTAGTTAACACAGAGATTCGTATTTTTCGAAGGACAATTCAGAGTAGCAGTACAGCTGGG
>VYZQ01027444.1:37827-48057 GCA_013400655.1 Mystacornis crossleyi | reverse complement strand
TTAGGAGGCCTGATTCTCATTTAAACTAAGGTCTTTTTCTCAGTAGTGGTATGGATTAGGAACCTTTAATACATGGTAAGTACAATTTTAAAGCCATTTTACATAGCCAGAGCATATCAAGGGGGCTAAAGATAAATGAAAATTAATGTCCAAGCATTCTATGACTCTACTTATTTCTCACAGCATCCCTGATAGAGCAAGCAATTGCTTTTTAAATAAAATATATCAAATACTTGTCATTTCTAAAGCTTATTGCATCAATGAAAATCTAGAAAGGAAAATGGAAGAAAAGTCTATAGAAGAGCTACAGCTACATTTTTTTTTTTAGACCAGCTGGCCAACCTATAAAACAAGTGGAGGCTTTTTGACACAGGAGCTTCATTATGCCCTTCTCTGATCCAATGATTAAGTTTCTAAGCTCAATAAATAACCATTTAGCATCTAATAGAAGACACCTTCCCTCACCTTGTAAAACTCATGTAAAAAAACAAGTTCAGAAGGGCACAAAGAGAGAATAGTACAGTACAACCTTTTCCCAGCCTCTCTTTCTTTTCATCATGCTCTATTGGTCACCTATCTTCTTATGCATTATATATCCTCTTTTACAGAGAATCTACATTAGCTGTGACCAAACAGGGTATTTTATCCCTCACTGAAATGTTTAGCTTTCCTATTTATTTCTAATTTTTTTTTTTTGAGAGGGGTGGTGAAGGGGTGGGGGTATTAATCATCAGTGAAGAATGTTAACCAGTTTTCTCTAACTGCCTTTTTTAAGCATTAGCAGCTGATTGGATGACAATCATGGAGATCTCATCTGTTCAACAGCTATTGAATTACGAATGAGACCATTTACTGGGGTTTTTTTTTGCAGTTAAATGAGATTTTTTGCATTCAAGATTGAGAAAAAACCCAACTTTTCACATTTTTGATACCAGAGAATTCTAGAAGTATGTGCTTCCAGAATTTAAAGGAAAATTTTTCCAAGAAATCTGAGAAAATTAGAACATTTTGAGAGAATTACTGGTCTTTGAGACAGTCACGAAATTAAACAGAACAGAACAAACCAGAAAAGGCTAGAATAGTAGGAAACAGAATGAGCTAAGGTCACACTGGTTTGTGGAAGAATTTTTTTTATTTGCTACACTTCCAAAGGAAGATCACAACATAAGTGATCAGTGGAAATTCAATGCCAGCTGTTTAAATAATTACATGAAAAGCGCTAAGGCCTTTAGAGTGCAGTAATTTATTCATACCATAACAGTTTTATTTAGGCCAACTTTCATGCAATTGTGTTCTTGTTTCATGCAGTGTTTTATGAAAGATGAAACTACGGCAAAAGGAAGTGGCAAACCAAGACCCAGCTGCATATATCCAAATATAGTTATGAGTTAAAATGAGGAGGAAAAAGAAGTTTTCTCTCTTTTGGGGGTGAAAGCCATTATTGACTAAGATCTGAAAAAAAAAAAAATTATGAACAAAATATGTTAGGATTTTCCAAATGGTTGATCCTCATGCAGATAGCATAGCTTAGACCTCTTCAGACCTCTTTGTGCAAGTAATCAACCTAATGTAAAGTTCAAATAAAAAAAAAATACTCTTCAAACTATCGACTGTCATAATAAGAGATATAAAACAGATTTATCAAGACTACTGAAAGACACAACAAAGACTTATCACCAGAAAAAGCATTATTTATGCCTTTCCTTAATGCAACTTATGGCAGTATATTGTGTTTTTAATACAATATCTTTGAAAATTATTTAAGACAGAAATACCTTATGGGCAATACCATCAAATAATACAAGAACAGTATCATATAAAATAACATATGTAATGTATGTATGTTACACACAACATAGAGTCATATTGATGCCTTAGGTTTTACCTTCTGTACTTTTCAAATCCTGTATTGCCCAGTGTGTAACTCTGAAGTTTCTTACAGCTTGTTAGCTGCTCTCTTAGACTAGATAGACACAACAAAGCTTCTCTGAGCTTGCTATTCAAGGACACTTGGGCTGTCCAAGGCCTAAAGGTGTAAACTAGGACCAGGAGAGAGGTGGAGAAATGGAAGAGAGCTAAAGTTTTAATTGGTGAATTTATGCTGATATGCAAATAGACCAAACCTATAACAGTGTAAAGAACTCGTGACCTGTCGTCCTTCTTAGGGTCTATTTGATGGAAGCAGCCTCTGGCTCCCCAGGGTGTGCCTTGAAGGCCCTTCAAATAAATACCTACCTTTATTTCCTTACTCTTGTCTAGTCTCTGTTTCTAGGTGACTGGAGAAGGCAACAATATCACCTAGCTGATATAATAAATGGGTCAGGAATAATTTTGCATAAAAGAGTTTATGGGTGTGATAAAAACCATAGATTTTGGGGAAAAAATTTACTCAAGTAAGAATGAAGGCAGTGAGTTACCATAAGGACAAACATAAAAAAAAAAAAATTCTATTTGCAGTGGTAGTAGCCCAAACTATCTGTCTTAGAATAGTTCCATGTTGGCTTTCTTGACCATTAATTTGCCATATAAATCATTTGGATTATCTCACTGTTAACCATTCCACCTTCACAACTCTTTTTTAATCAGCATAATGAATCAAAACGTTTTATGAGGAATACGTAATTTCCACTAACAATCTTGAAATATTTTCAGATGTCTTTAGGTTCTGCAAGTTTTTCTTTTATTTATTGTCAAATCACTTAAAGTGAGTTTTATGCAAACAGCATAATTTTAGTTCAATAACTGTCACCTCACAGAGGAGAATAATGGGAATTACTACTTATCTTAAATCCTGATAAAGTTTTTCTTTCATTTTGACAGGGAATATTTTGTCTCCCTAGTATTTGAATCTAACATCTGTGTACATCCCAGCAGTTTATCAATGCATGGTTAACTCAGTTAAAACTCAAAAGTTTGGAAACTTTCCTTAACTGACCTCAGCATTTGTTTGCCCTGCAGACGTCAGCTAATAAAACTTGAAACAGCCCCAGGCTGAAGGTGGTGTGCAAACTGAAGCAGGTCTGAGCATGATGACTCTGAAAACCTGCTGTTTTATCATGGTTTCCTCTTGGTCCCAGGAGATAGCCACTTACCAACAGTCTGTGAGAGAAATTGGAAGCTGCTAATAGCAGCTGATGTACACTATAAGTTTTGTAACTTGCTCAGTCACTTTCTGTATCAGTATGTATCGGGTTATTTTAAATGGAACTCTATGATTAAAAACCTAAGGAGGGAAAGAATAGCCCAGAAAAAGCAGTTGCTCAGTTAATGAAGATAGACCAAAGAAGAGTTTGTTATAGCTCTGAAATAACTGAACACAACCTGAGGAACACAGATATCCTCATTAACGTACAACTCCTAAAGTTCAGACTACTCACATTACTGCGACAGACATTCTCATAGACTTTCACATTTTATTTCTTTGCTTTCTCCTACCAATTTCAAATAAATGTTATTTTTGCTTAAGCAATACATCATTTATATTTTGCACTGTCAAATTCTCTAAAAGACAGAAGATGCCTGTGCTCAGTCAGTAATTAATATGCAATTGTGCTAAACAATGGCTAGGAGAACTGTGGAATTCTATCCTGGATTACGTACAGACAAAAGACACAGGACCATAAAAACAATGTTAGGGAAGAAGATGGGAGACAGGAATGAGGGGAAGTGCAGTAAGTCATATGAATGTAGCAAATGCAGAGAATTATTATTCTTTTTTGCTTTTCTGGGCAGAGCAGCTCCCGTGATCAATGAATCTTCTATCCAAGAGGATTGTGAGATACTGAAGTGGTAATACTGATGGAAACCATCCGTGAAAATATCTAATCAAGCTATATAATGTCTTCTTCTTGAGGGCAGGGTTATTAAGTATTTCTTGTTTATCCTCTCTAATCAAGCAGGAGATAATTGCTAAATTTTCAGTGTTGGAATTATTTGGGATGATGGTGGAAATGCAGAATAGAATTGCTAATATCAGGTATCAGCTAAACAAAAAGACATTCTGACAGCCAGTTTTGAAAGAAGCTCTATCCTTACCCCAAGTTTGTGTGAGCTCAGTTTTAAAGAAAAGACAAGGTAATTCTAGACCATGTTGAAGATTGCAAGGGACAAAAAAAGCCCTCAAAGAGAGTCTTACAAAATGAAAGTTTTAAACTTGTGAACACAGGATCAAAGAAAAACTTAAGATTAGAAGAGACTTCTGGAAGTCGCCTGCTTCAAATTTCTCAGGGCCATACCAGCTTCAAAATTAGACCAGACACTATAAAGTCTTCCACAGCTTAATACTGAAAGTTTTCAGGGATTGTGATCTTCCAGCTGTTCTAGAAAAGCTGTACCAATGCTTAATAACTGACAAGGAGAAAGAGAAATTTTTTCCTTATGCTCAGTTGTGCTTGTTGTGCTGTCATTTGTGGCCATTGCACTCTTACTGTGCACCAAAACCAAGTCTGGTTCCATGTTTTCTAAAAGTTCTGTTTTAAATAGCTAAATACAGCTATTAGTTTTATAGAAATATAATTATTACATATATTATTTACCCTTTTCTCATCCAAGCCAAACCAATTTGGTCAATGTTTTTTGGTTTTTAGGTTGTGTGTTGCAGCTCCTTATCCATCCTTGTGACCTGTCACTAAAATCGTTCCAGTTTGTTGATACTTCTCTTTTACAGTGCCCTCAAAATTGGCCAAACTGTTCAGCAGGACAGAAGTGGGAAAAAGAGGAGAGTAAGCACAATCTGGACTTGTGGGCTACTCTCTGGCAAATTGTATTGTGTTGGCATGGCAAGGTTTTGGTAGTAAGGGACGGCTATACAGGTGGCTTCTGCGAGAAGCTGACAGGCACTTCCCCCATGTCTGACAGAGCCAATGCCAGCCAGATCCAAGATGGACCTGCTGCTGGCCAAGGCTGAGCTAGTAAGTGACAGTGGTAGTGCCTCTGGGATAACATATTTAGATGGCAAAACGTTATTGTGAAGAAGGAATTTCAATCAGAAAAGACAGGAGTGAGAATATGTGAGAGAAACAACTCTGCAGACACCAAGGTCCCAGAAGGAGCGGCAGGAGATGCCTAAGGCACCAGAGCAGAGGCTTCCCTGCAGCCTATGTTGAAGACCATGGTGAGGCAGCTGTGCCCCGGCAGCCCACAGAGGTCCACAGGGGAGCAGAGATCCACCTGCAGCCCAGGGAGGAGCCCCATGCAGGAGAAGGTGGATGCCCGAAGGAGCCTGTGATCCTATGGGAATCCTGTGCTGGAGCTGATTCCTGGCAAGGACCTGTGGCCTCGTGGAGAGAAGAATCTATGCTAGCAGGAGCAGGTTTGCTAGCAGGACTCGCTACCCTGCGGAGGTTGTGACCCTGTCCCTGAAGGGCTGCACCCCATGAAAGGGGCCCAGGCTGAAGCAGTTAACTTTTGGGAAGGACTCACATTAGAGAAGCTCTAATAGAGGACTCTCTACTGTGGGAGGTACCCCGCTCTGGAGCAGGGGAAAAATGTGAGGAGCCCTAATCCTGAGGAGGAAGGAATGACAGAGAATACTTGTGATGAATTTATCACAACCCCTCTTCCCTGTTCCCCTGCACTGCTGGAGGGGAGAAGGTGGAAAACTCAGGAACAAAGTGAAGCCTTGCAAGGAGGGAGAAGTGGGGAGAAGTTGTTTTTAAGATTTCATTTTATTTCTCATTATACAATTCTGATTTAATTGGTAGAAAATTAAATTAATTTCACTAAGTCAAGGAATTTTTGCCTGCGATGGTAATTGGTGAGTAATCTCTCCCCATCCTTACCAAGACTCATAAGGTTTTTGTTGTATTTTCTATGCCTTGCCCAGTTGGTAGAGCAGCTTTAGTGGGCACCTGGTGTCCACCCAGTGCCAATTCACCACACTAGTGTAGCCTTGGGAGGGTGGTTAGCCTTGATCACTGCAAGAATGCTCTGGACAGATGCATTTGTCTTACCCACAAAGGCTCCTAGGAACCTGCCTGCAAGATTGGTCCTTGCCTGTACAGATGCCTGCATTTGCTCTGTCTGCACTTTTCATTGCTCAGCTTCATGGAGATCCACTTGCTGCGTTTCTCTACTGCCTAACCCAGTTCATGTCACACAGCTCACCCAAAAATGAATGGGACAGCATGCTAATCAGGACTTATGTGGACTTAAAGGATTTGGTGTACATGAGAATATTAATGTTACAGATTTATCCATTAAAAAAATAAATCTTCACTTTGAAGCCAAGTGTGCTCACTGAAAGAGGCAGCAGTTTTTCATTTAACATTCAAATTTTAAATACATGACTAAGAGAACTTTTTTTTCTTTTTAAGTCCTCTACTCATCTAGAGGTCTGTGAAAACGAAGTGTTACTTGGTTTAATAAATTTCAATCTCCTGCGTCATCTGCTTGAGTGGTATTCTGGAGTCTGTTAAACGGGATTTGGGATTGCACAGAAGGCAGGCAGAAAAGAAGAGCACTAAAGGTCTCCTTTCAGTTCTGATTTCTAGATTATACAGTGAGAGATGTTACTTGCTATTTCCTTGGTTGTCATGGTGTGTTGACATAGCAAATCCCACCCCTGACACGTAAATTGTGCAGACTGGTACGCATTCTCACTTAAGCAGTAAAAGCAATCAAAAAAGGAACACAAATGAGACAGAAACGAGAAAAAAACAAAGTGGCAAAGAAAACTGCTGTGCAGTTTGGACAGATGCCTTATTCTGCTAGAAACTGTCTTCACTGACAAATAAACCTCTTTGTTCTCAAAGGTATCCTGCTATTTAGACTAGAAAGCTAGAAGATACTCTGTTCCTCTTTCGTTTTGCCTCTTATTTAATCCAAATAAAAATCAATAAATTCTTTACAAATACTAGCAAAATTTTAGCTGTTAATAGTATGTAGGACAAGAAAGGCTGCATTTAACACTTACTCTTTTTAAGTAGGTAGAATATACATGTACCTTCTTCATCATAGTTGATAACTTTTGCTGATATAATGCATGATTTATACAAACTCTTATTTATTAGAATATGAATGACCTGTTAGGAGAAGCAGGCTTTTTTTTTCTTACTGTTTTGTCAGAAATACAATTAAAAATAAGATGAAGAATGGCTACCAATACAAAAAGTAAATGTTTCTAGATTTTCACAAATGTTGTTTGTTAGTAAGTTTTATGTCTCTCTAATGCATTTCCACTATGCCTAATAAAACAATTAAGGAAATATTTGCTTCTGAGATCTTTATTCTTTTTTCATGGTATACTGGGCACACACATATTTCCAGGCAGAGCATGTTACACTGTTCTGGGAGATATATTATACAGAATCAATATCCTGCCATGCATGCAGAAAAGAGTATTTGGGGGAGGATATGAAAACATTTCCGTTTACATGATGAAGTAAAAAAGATTTCCAGCAGAGAAAAGGGAACTTACTTAAGTTATAGATATTCTGCATTTGGATGCAGAATGTTGTAAACAAATTAATATGTGAAATAAAGATGCATATTAAAGCACAGTTGACAGCTTGATACTTTATTTCTGCAAGCTACTACCTAATAGCAAAAATATTTTCTCCTTATTTATTCCCCTTCATCTGATAACATTTGTGAACATTAATTCGAACACCACAAAAAGCAATAAGTATTATATTGCCAGGATAAGAAAGGACATTGAAATAAGTAATTTCATAAACAACAGAGTCCATAAAACTTGTATTTCAAAGCCACTGCTCCCCAGATATTCTTGGTGTTTGTATACAACGAAAAGCTTTGATCTTGAGTACTGTTCTGCAGATTATCTAGCTCCTGGGCTTTGTCTTGGAATGAAATAAATAGTTTCTGCTAAATCAAAATCTGGGGGAGATTTCTGGGACGAGTGCAGAGGCTGTTCCCTGCAAACAGTAAGGAATGAGAAAATGCCAGGTTTGTCTTCCCCCACCTTATAATGCCGTTCAGAACTGTTCTGATGCCTTGAGTGGCTGCCTAAAAACAGAGACTAGACAGTAGTAAGGGAATAAAGGTAGGTATTTATTTGAAGGGCCTTCAAAGGTACCATCCTGGGGAGCCAGAGGCTACTTCCAAATGGACCCCAAGATGGATGACAGGTCATGAGTTCTTCACACTTATAAGTTTGGTCTATTTGCATATCAGCATAAATTCACCAATTAAAACTTTAGCTAATGATGTAATTTCTTCTATTTCTCCACGTCTCTCGTGGCTATAGTTTACAGTTTTTGGGCCTAGGACAATCTGAGTGTCCTTGAATAGCAAGCTCAGAGAAGCTTTGTTGTGTCTATCTGGCCTAAGAGAGTAGCTAATGAACTACAGGAGACTTCAGAGTTACACACTAGGGGACACAGAATTTGAAAACTACAAAAGTTAAAACCTAAGGTATCAGTTCAGACAGTCCTGGTGCCTTCAAACATCAGGATATGATTTCAGCATGATTCAGTCTGATTTTATTTCTGTACATTTATATATGTATATATATTCATAGGAAGATTAGTTGGGTTCCAAAGGGCACTGAACTGAATATTTATGTGTTAGACATGTTCTCATGGAATGGCTTTTTTCTGTCAAAACATCAGGAAACACTTTTTCCCTGTGAGGGTGATTGAGCGCTGGCACTGATTGTCATGATAGGTTGTGGTATCTCCATCCTTGGAGATAGTCACAAGCTCTCTGAACACATTCCTGCGCAGCCTGCTCTCAGTGACCCTGCTTGCACATGCATTTGGACAAGATGACCTTCAGAGGTTCCTTTCAACGTCAAACATTCTGTGATTCTGTGAATAAATCGAAGTTAAATTACAAATCTGATGCAGACACATACCCATTTGACAGAGGCAGATACCGCTCTGACAGCATAGGTGTGTCAGCCCGAGGGGATCTCAGATTTTTCCTCAGTGGGGTCAAACTTAAGAGGAACTTTTCCATGTGGAACTGCAAAACAGACAGATCCTATGAAACAATAGTATCTGTGATAGGTCTGTTTCTAACTGTCCAATAGTTGAAGCTGTCTATTGGATGTGCAAGTTTTACTGTGAGGAAAGCCACAGAGATACACAAACAGTACTGTCCCCTCAGTTTTATCACTCTTGAAAAGCAGCTACTGTAACAAAGGGAACTTGCTACCATTCCTATCACAGCATGATGATGGAAGGGCAAGTGTTTCCCTCCCCTTCAGGTACATTCCTTCTGCTCTCAGAAATGCTCTCGCTGCTCTCTCTTCCTTTGTGGGTTCTTCTTTTATTGTGCTGAACTAATCTGAGCATTTTGAACTGAACTATCCTTAAGTAGTCTATATAATTTTATACCAGCATAAAGAGTTACTCCCCTAAAAGTGGCTAATCTGATAACAGCAGATTTATACCAATGCGGCCCTCACTGAACAAAATTAGGGCACTGCAAAACTGTTTACTATAGCTGTGGGCATAAACCAGGAAACCCATACCCTTACACTTGCTAAGCCGTTTCTGTGGAAAAGATTTGCTTTAACTGGAATCATGAAAGACATATCCTGTTTTAATGAAGAGAAGCTTCCAGTCATTCAAAGAAAAGCAACAAAACAGAGCCATCAAAAGCATCAATGAAAAAGATATTACTTATACGGACCACGGAGGATTTGTAAACAGTCTTGGAGGGGGTTTGGGGTTTTTTTCCTTAGGAATAAAATGTAAAGAGTGGGAGTTAAACTAAATGTTTAAATTATTTTCTCCAAGGTAAGTAATATATACAATAACACAAGAAGAAAAAATGATGCAAAATCCAAAGCAAGGAAAGACCATAAACAATATTTCTAGCACCTGCCAATTCATATGCAGAAATCTCCATTCAAGAAGGAATAGGTCAAAATAATTTGCACAAAAATTGCTTTTCAACAGGAAACAAAGGCAATACGTAAATATCTCCAGTGGTATACCTGTAAGCAAGATTTTAAAAGCTAAGAAGGATACAGTATTTATTTTCTGCTTTAGAAACATTTTTAGAGCTGACAGGCTTGTCTAAAGTGGTCTATAATGACTGATTTATCCTTGTTGTATATACAAAAAATAAAATTTATATATGTAAATTTCATCAGTGTTACACACCAGCTTCTTAGCACTTTATCATGTTAGCACAGATGTTAAAAAAAATCCAAAATATTTATGCAGTATTTGACATAGGTAGGGGATTTTTACACAAACAAGATGATATAAAAATGTCTCTGGAAATTTGGTTTCCCAAAATATTTTTAAATTTTCTAGG
>VYZQ01027444.1:21822-37523 GCA_013400655.1 Mystacornis crossleyi | reverse complement strand
TGAGAAGACGCCACCAAGACCAAAAAAGGACAATTGGGCCCCTCCCTTGTGGCTGGCTAGGTCCTTTGTTTCTCTTAAGTACCCCAGCAATCGCCTCTTTAAATGGGAAAAAATTCCTTTGAGAGGAGAAGAAAAGAGCACACACACATACAAAAAGAAAACTTTCTCAACCCCCAACACTAGGCTGCTAAAATTATTGATGTTGCAAGAGTTTTGGAACATAATTAAAATCCAGCTGTACATGGTCAATATCAACCTTGACTCCTTAAAACCAACATTTCACCTGACTCTACCCATCTCAGAGTTGGTCATCTTATCTCTGCTCATTTTAGGTTATCTTTAGAGTCGACACAAATCAAAATCACTTCAGAAAGTAGCTGGTCCCCCTTTTGCTGTTATGCGTTCATCTTTCGGTACCATCCATGAAAGTAACTTATACTGCGTACCTTAATCTTTTAATCTCATTTTTCCAACGCAGAGAAGTTCACAGAGACTTAACACAAAGAAATTGTGTCTAATGGAAGACCCACAAAGCTTGATTCTGTGTACTTTATAACTAAGATGTAATTTTTCAACTTTACATTAGTTTTTTTCATCTTTCAATGGAGGTTCTCTTCTAGACCACACCAGTGCCTACTCTACCTTCAGAGTCTGTCTCTGTCCCTTCTTCTGTCCCATTGTGTTATCTGTATCAGATTCTATATCAGAATGATTCCTGCAGATATACCAATGAAGTATCAAGCAGATACAGACTGATCTCTTTGTTTCGTTTTCAGTATTAATGGGTTCTTCAAATTAAAGTTCAGAATACAATTGCTATGACATTTGAAAATCAGTGTTTGCATACGTCATTACATCTGTTAAATAGTAAGTGGTGATGGAAGCCATTTCATCAGCCATTTTAAGTTATACTGAATATAGTTCTGTAGTTTCCATTATAAAGGATAATCCTGTTCTAGAAAGGGAAAATGATAAAATAACATGGAAAGTCTTTTCTTTCACGGCTAATCTATGACAGTCTTGAAAGGCAGCAGGAGGAAACACAATACCCGCTATTGTAAAGCAAGACATGCAGTTTCCTCGAAATGTAAGTGAAAGCCTGAAGCCAGAACAACCATAATGATTATATGACTAAACTGACCTAAAATTAAATTCTGGAAAACTTTTTAATTATTTTTCATTCTATGTTAATGGAGAGTTAAACATTGACTCTGGCATTTGTCCTACAAATTAAAACGTTTTCTCCATGAACAAGTGCTAGATTTTTCTTTATTGCACTTGCTCAACATTTATGAGAGGAGAGAATGGCATTAACTCACTGGCAGCTTCAGAGAACTTCAGAGAGCTATCACAGAGGGATATGACATCATTGCTCAGGGTGGATGACATGGTTTAAATTAAACCTCAGCATGCAGAGAAGAAACCAAAACTTGAAATTTCCAAATGACACCTTAGATACACAGGGCCAAATACTTCTTTCTTTCATTCTGTGCCCAGCAGAGCCAAGAAAAAACTAAGATATAACAAAGAAACTTTTCATGCTATCTTTAGCAACTTTGTTGAAGCAAGATTCAGGCTAAAAGACATTCAGAAATACTGTAGATAGCATGTTAAAAGTATACAATAAAAGCAGTGTAAGTGGAAACAAACTATTACTACATTCACACACGAGGTGACCTAATTAGTTCTGAATTTTTTTTTGTTGTTATGTCTTAATATTTTGGGTTAATTAGTTACATCCATTAGCTTCATAAAAGTCAAAGTATATTTATTTTGAGGTATAAAACATACCTTAGAAAAATCTGAAATATATTGAAAAGTATAGTACAAGGCCAGATGTGACAACTGTGATTGATCTCTGCTGATTACCTCTGGTGTGGGACCCGGTACAGCACCACTAATTGGGAAGAACCCCAACGTGGCTTTGTATGAGAAAACAAACAAAAAACCTCAATACTCTGATGCTCTGATGTCAGATGATCTGTCAGGTTTGACAGGGAGGAAGAGGGATGTAGAAATCATAAAAAACCAGAATGTATCAGAGTCCCTTTTATTGTTATCATTTCCCTAAATAGCATTCCAGATAAAAATGAACTCTGTTCAAATATGGCAGCATGCCCCTGACTGAAAATGTAAATGCTTTGAATAATAATTTGAAGTTTCACTGTACTGTGTAACCAACTGCTGATTCCTCCTCACCTCCGTTTTTCATTTGCTATTCCTTCTACATGCACTATGGTGAGATGCTGTGTTTTTCTCTGACGTAGAGTTGCTGGCAAAGTAGTAACATATTTCTGCCCTTTAAAATTTTTAATGTTCCCACTGACTTAAAGATCTATTTTAAGTACAATCAGCTGTTAAAATAAGTGTTTAAAATATACTTGAATGTATTGGCTTTTATTAAGTATTATTCTAATCTTTTGGAGCACTAAATGATTCGTATTTTCCTAATAGATCAATTGTAAGCACCCAGCATCTAAATAAAAAATGGTTGTGCTTTTCAAACCCATTCTTTTTATAACTTACATATATGTGTTCTCTCCATATGTAGCTCACCAGCATGAAGTATGAATATTACATTTATGTTTAAACAGGGGGGAAAAATATTAAAAAGCTTTTGCCTTTCAAATAGTGCTAAAAAAAAATCGATGTCAGAACATCAAATTACATTGCAGGATGTTTTTTTTTTACCAAATCTCTGGTTTCCATATACCCTTTTTATATTTCTTGTTACATATGTTATAACTCTAATTCTAGATAATTTTTTTTACCTGTCTCTCTGATACTCAGTTAAAGTAGTTACTATAGTATTTATGTTCCAGTATTACCAATTCAGTATTAGTAACTGTTCCATCCATAAAACAATATGACCTGTTTCCAGAATAATAAAACTAATCTATGTAGCAAGAATGCGTTTTTATATAAGTATATATGAGTAAACCTAAGACACCCTCAGTTGGCTTTCCTCCTTGGGTTTTGTTCCCTTTCTACTTTATCCTGGCACAATGTTCCTTAACAAATAAGCTTATTTTCCTTATGGAAAATGGCACCTCTGAAAAATAACATCTGCCTGAAGAGGGACCTAATTTACCCTCTAGGTAGATCATAGCAAGGCACAAACAAAAATAATGCAAATGCAATTTTATGAAAGCAAATGATATGAAGTAAAATTAACTTATTCAAGAGACAAACTTTGACATACTCTAAATTAATGTTTTCTTAATGTAACATTTTGATTCTTTTAAATATTTTTGGACAAGTAAAAGGTATTATTACTCACTGGAATTTCCCACTATGTGGACAATTACTCTCATTTTCAGAACACATTGTATCTAGACAACCTACATTTCCATAGGCATTATGAGAAGCAAGGTATCAATGACTCTCTAAATATTTGTCTTTAAAGAAATTTCCTAACAGGCTTGTATTAATATTATTATAGCAAATCAAGGATAACTGCTGCTAATGAGCAAGATCTTAAGGTGGAGTAAGTCAACAGAGTTCTGTTAGAACGAATGGCAATATGCCAAGTTATACTAATTATGCACTCATTAAAGTTGGAAGTAATGTATAAAATGGCGTAACTTAAAAACAGTCGAACTTTTGGTAAATTGGTTTAAATTGATTTACATTTCCTAGTGATAATAAGAGCTCCAGTGTCATCTTTTAGAGTAAGTCTTCTCATGCAAGCTTGTTTAGCCTTTGCCTCCACTGCTAATGACCCTTCATTTAATAAATCAATGTCTCTTTGAGTCTTATTAATGTATGTGAACAAACAATTATTTATTCCATGGGACTGTGCTCCAAGTGTAACCTATTCTTGAATGTTTTCTCTGTTGTTGTAAAGGTTACAAAATATATTGCATTAGTTGCTTTCGGGTCTCCCAAAGACTCTTTGATATTTTTTTTCCTAAAACTGAATTAGCAGTCTTGATAAGACATGAAACGCGCTTCACACAAAGAGCCCATTTCACTGTCAGTTGCCAAATAATAGAAGATATTTTCTACCTGAGACTGGAAGCCCTGATGATCCAATTGCCTCTCTCTGACAGATATCATTTGTTTTCAGGACTGCAATATAGGTGTGAATATTACTTTATGTACAGGTCATGAGTCCATTACCTGAAGTCTTGAAAGATTTCAAAGGAGAAGGAATGTGGTCTAATGAAAACACAAAAACTTGAAGAAGAATGCTGGTCACTCACTTTTGAGCTTTGGAGGAAGATGATTGTGACTGAGTAATGAGAGCTGCACCATTTTAATGATGACACAGTCAAAGACTGACTGGAGAACTAATCACTGGAAAACACATATAAAAAACAGCTCAATAAAATCAGGCCAGATTTAGTGAGTAGATAAGTAAGATAAGGAAAAGGAAAACCAGTATTGAAAGATACCAGTGTTTTAATCTATTTCCTCTTTTCCTGTAACTGATGAAAAGAGAACATGTGATTTATTGAAAAAAGGCAAATCCCAAAATAAATACAGCTTTTTCTCTTGTAAAGCATAAATGGCAGACTTCACTATGTCATCATATAACCTGAGCTTCAAATTTAGAAAATTTAAAGAATGTCCGTCTACTTTCTAAATAAAATGGTATTCTGAATAAATGCAAAGAGATAAAGATCAAATTTTAAATGTGTGTGAGAGAGGTGAGAGAAAGAGGAAGAATATACAATGAGTTTGACATCAGTAGTATTCCAGTGACAAAATCTTTTCTACACATTGACCCAAACTGTCTCAAACTAGGCTGTTTCTGCAACCAGGGTAGATATTACTGAAGCTCATCTCAGGATTTTTGCTAAACAGTCTTGATGGTTTTTCCTGTAGTGCAAGAAGAACCTGACAGTGAAATGAAGCAGCAAAGCAATAAAATGCATTTTTGGCGAAGTATATAAGTCACCAAAGGAACCTGGTGCTATAGTACTCAGCAATGGCAATATGCACATTTGCAAAAAAGCTGAGACAAATCCTGAATTTTGAGTGAAGTTGTGTGTTAAGTAACATGATTTTCTGTTGGTTGTTGTTGAGAATACATATGTGCCTTTCACTTAAAACAAGATTTTCCACTTATTGTTCGCATATTGCTTCTTACTAGGACCCTTGTCTCTTAATCAAACAGAAATAATAGCAGAAAGTTTTCTGTCAGTTTCTGTCAGATGTGATCCAGCTTTAGCAAAAGGTGAGTAAAATTTTAAAGGTGAGGTGTATTTCAAAAACACTACTCTCAAAAATACCACTGTCATGGTATTTACATACCATACTGTGGTATGTAAAGTAATCATTAACAGAAAAGTTCAAGGAGGAGCTTCGGATAAAATGGTTCATGATTCCTGCCCAGGGAAGGAGTTCCCAAACAGGGAAATAAAGGCAAGGGACACACTAAGCTAGTAAGCTTTGCTGGGTCCAAGTACCTCCTAGGAAATGAAAAAAAGGCAGTATCAGTCTTGGACTCCCAAAGTTCAGACATTTCTAATGTGCAATTTAAATGCTCTAAAATACTTGAGAAACATTTAATAAGTGGGTATTTTTCATTTTTCTCTGTCATATATAATGTCCATGGCTAAAGACAGGGTTTTGAACTGGATAGGTAGTTATGCATGAAGAAAGGAATTTCTGAAGTGCATCTGTCCCTGGGGCAGGATGCAAGGATGTTCTAAACACAAATTGACTGTGAAAAACAAGAGATAGGAAATAGTACATAGGAAATATGTATTGTGGCACTGAAACCACAGATGCTGTTTGGCTAGCTATTCTTCTCTATCTGACACGTCAGAGGCTTGAACAATTGTCCACCCTAAAATTAAACTGAGACAATGGAATGAATATTGTTGCATAATAAAGATAATATTTTATATTTCCTATGCCAAATCTATTAATGCTGTTGCCCAGTCCCCCTTCATCTATGTCCCCACTTCCTCAGCAGTACAATTTTCACTTGCTGATGTGTTCTGCATTTCACAGTGAGCAAGACATGAATGAAATACACATCTGATATGGAAGGGCTGCTATCTACATATAGAGAACTTGCTCCCAACAAAGCCATGTGCCTGACCAGTCACAAATATTCATAAAAATTAATGTAAATTTAACAGACCAACACAAAGTTAATGTCAAGCTTCACTAGTTACCACTTCATTTTTGGACATAGACCTGGCTCCTTCCAGGTTGGCATTTCTGTAGATGAGCACAAACACTAGACTTCTTGTTTGTGTCTGTGATCTGAGAAATATGTTCCTGTGATCCATTTTGGAATTTGATTCTTGGCACTTCTCTTCCAAGAACTACCTAATCCTCACCTGAATACTATTTGCAGGAGTAAGAAACCTACTTGCCCACAGCTGACCTTTAATAAAAGGATAAATATCATACTTCCCTACTCATTCTGTCCAAACAATCTTTCTTTAGTTAACACACTTTAGAAATTAAGTTCAAAAATTGAATGTAATCCCAAATGTCACCTTTTAGCAATTTCTAGAATACATCCAATATTCAAACTATTTTTTGTTTATCTATTTTAAATATCCACATATGGGTCAGACTCTCAGTTTACCAAACTTAACTCTATTAAATGAAGCTACACCAATGTGCACTCACATCCTAGCCCAGTGAAACTCTGAAGAATCATTTTTCCAGCTTTCTATTATTATATAGTTCACATTTAGTTGAAAAGTGGCAGGGTTTATTTCTGGGCATAATTAAGAACAACTGTACTCAGAGAAGGCTAACAACAATTACCCCATTTTATCCTACTACTTACTGGGCAAGCTGTCATATTTTCACAGGCACCTTGATATTTGCACGAAACATTTTAATCTTCTGCCAGACCTTTCAGCAATGGCTCAAGGAGAGTATATGGTCTGTACTAGGCTGCATGGCATTAAAGACTAAAGGAGATTCTTTTATTAAACCCAGTAAAGGACGTATATGCAGTAAATCAGAAAGCTAGCTTTTTACATGATTTTCTGTAATGCACTGCAATCCTGAATGTTGGCAAGAGGTATTTTTGTCTTCTTCTGATTACATATTCTGAAGGTTTACAGTCCATTTCTATATATTTCTGTTAAATTGTAGCTTTCATGCTTTATTCCCTTTTAGCTTTCTTAAAGAGTATGAAAAAAATTAGAAGTAACCAATAGTATAGCATAAAGAATGAGTAAGATGATGGGAAAGCAGGCTTATGACAGAAGAAAACAACTAAGAAAGAAACTGAAGTTGGGCTTGTGCAATCTAAACAAATAATGGGTATATGATAACCTTAGGTAAGTAACAACCGTGAACATATGATTACCTTGTGTAAGCATTTGAAGAGTAGAAACGCAAAAGGCAAAGAACAATTGCTTATCCTACTGAGCCTGATTGTAATGAAAAATATTCAATTTTACCTGAAAAAGTCATTAAAGATCTTGGGAGTTTATATTTTAAATACCATAAGGTTTGTATTTAAATGGAAATATACTAAATTTAGTGTATTCATGATGCCTGACAATAAAAGATGGACTTTATAAGACAGAATATCAACATTTATTTTGATAAAACATAATCATGATAAATGGCATATTCTTTTTATAGACTCCCTGTCACCTCTAATTCATCTTTATATAAAGAAAAATAAAATTTCAAAGAAAACCTCTTTAGCAAAAGGATGTAGAAACAATCACCTTTTGTGTTGATATGTTTTGTGAAATGCGTCTGATTCATAAATTCAAATATTGATTTTGAAGCCATATGGGTAAAGAACTCTCATGTTTTGGAATCAAAATGCATGTTTTGAACTGTTAAGGGGTTTTTTTTTGCAGCACGGAGTATAAACATGTATTTGGTTAATGTCAGTAATTCAAATGTGTAACAGAAATGGACTTATTTAACACTGCGGTAATTTTGACTAGTAATAATCATCTAAAAGACATTTCTTAAGAACAGCCCAAATTCTTACAGAAAGAGCAACCATAAAAGATTTCAAACCTGTAAGAGATGCCTGTAAACCATCTTCTGCATTCATATTATAGAGTCTGCTTGGGCATGACATGACGATTGTCCAAGCAACACAGAACTTCTGCAGAAACCAGAGACTACTGTGGAAAACACAATAACCTAGGAAACACCTAGAATAACAGCTAAATACACACTCACAAAAATGAATATGCAGAAAATATATGACCAGTCTTACTGTATTAGATTATTATGGGAACCAGCAAGTTAGAATTGCAGATATTTTAGGTCCAAAGCCATCAAGTGGTACTGGTATGTTATAAACAAAAATAATAACCCACTGTACTTGCAGTTCAGAACTCCATCAGTGCTGTAACAGTCTCAGCTGTGATACAGGTTCACTTCTGAAATTTGTACTTTGGGAGTCCCTACAAAGAGAATTTATAATCTGAAATCTAAATCTGTTTCATACTTGTACTCTGTCAAGTCCAATTGACTTTTCAGAAGGTAGAAGTTTTTGCAGTCAGCAAAAATAAGACTGGATCGCAAAAACTTGAGATATTTTCTCTGTCGAGTCTTTTCTGTCTTCTAGGAAGGCAGGGAAGGAAAGAAAAAAGCATTCATATTCTACTTCTTTTTAATAGCTTGAACTATTACCATTAGACAATTTTCACTGTCAGGAGAAATATAATATGTAGTCATCTCTGAAATGTGGCTAATAGAAATAGAGTATGCCACTCTCTTTGTTGGGAATACTTACTTTAATGCAAGTGCTATTTTGCAAGAATTATTGCTGAGGAAGCTGATTCAGGAACATGGCTTGTTTCACAGCTGATGACCAAAAAAAATCAATATAATCAATAAATAAATAAAACTACAACACCATTAGATAGATTTTCTCTGTTTTTCAATCTCAAACACTTTCAAATCTATTTTCTTTACGCACTTACATGAATAAATCTTTGTGTGTGGGACCATGTGAGACCTCAACCTCATTTTTCTGCTTTTAAGACCTTTTTTTATCAATAATTCTCTTTTAAGATCTGCTCAGAGTCAAAATCTAGTTGAAAATTTGTGAGATGCAAAAAGGTCACATTGTACAGTAACCTCTTGAAAGAGTTGTCCTTCTCCTGTGAAAACAAGAAATTAGTTTTAAGATTGTACACAATTCCTACTGTTTCTTTTTGGTGAGCCAAATAACATACAGATTTTCATGCCACTTGTACGTATCTTTCTTCCAAAACTGTGCAAAAAAAAACCAGACAAACAACAGAGAAAATTCGTAACTGACATGGTAAAAATGAAATTCAGTTATTGCAAAAGAGCTTTGGTGGTCCAAAGCTGCATACACCTGTTGAATGAAACTTAAATGGATATGTATTACAAAAGAATTGTCAAAAAGGAAGGAAAATTATTTCACTTGTTTTTTATAGAAATTGACAATTAGAAAAGGCCTAAGTCATCTCTTCAAGCAGCTAGGTTTTCAAGGATTTCATTTTTTTGGTCTGGTGGTCTATTTTATTTTGGTGATTTTTAAAAGGCTACCATAAACTAATAACTTTTGAGGAAGGTTGTTTATATTTGCTACAAATAAGTCATGAAAATACACAAAAACCACAAATTAATCTTTCTAATAAAGCAATGAGAGTACATGCCTAACTGAACAGCGATTACTTTGCAATGTGGTTAGAACAGGAAGTCCTAAATACTTTGTCTTTTTTAGACTACCATAAGAGTCTACTATTAAATGCAGTAGGTAGGGTAATCCAAGAGGGATTTTAAAGAAAGCCATCCTCATTTTTCAGTTGAAGCAAATACTTTTCTAGAATGGTATTCCTAAATCTGTCGTTATTAAGGTGTCTTCCTTTGGAATCAAATGACACTCAAAGGATGTTTGCATTACCCTTAGATATTTTTAGGAGTTCACCTAAGAAGTCTGTAGAGTGGAATAATAAGAAACTATGGTGAAATTCTCTTCAAGACCAATACATTAAACCTATTTTCTTATTAATAATATCCTGTATAGTTCTCACCTCTGATACTTTGCAGAGTGCTCTGCTGGAAGGTGCTGCGACCTTCCTGGAAGCGTGTCCGCAGTGCGAGCCACTCGGGCAGGGCTGCTGCACCCCAGCTGGCGAGCTCCGGATGCGCCATTAACTCCCGGCCTTTCCCCGTTCCGGGCCTCCATAAAGGGCGAGGGCTCCCAGAGGGAGCAGCCCAGAAGGGGCCAGGCTCTCAAAGGAGCATAGGCCGGCTGGATCCATCTCTGCCACCGAAGCAGCTGGCACTAGCACACGCACAGGCGGATGGCAAAGGAGCCAGGAAGGGTCCTCGCATGGTGTTCCAAGAGAGGTTTTACTGCAGCCACATCCTGAAGGAGACCAGGGGCCAAGGACCCAAAGGAGCCTCGGGTACAGGACTTTATAGGGGGGCAGAGCAGGCCGGGGAGGAGGGGAGCAACCAACGATACACAAGTAAAGGGGAGGATACAACTTAACCGTGACCAATGAAAGGAACAGTGGGGCGGGAGATACAATGGAGGGCCAATACAGAACTGAATCCAACAGAACTTTCCAGACTAGGGGGAGGCAGTTTGGGCCAGGGTGCCACCCAGGGGGATGCGGCTTAGCTGCATGTACCGCCCACCGACCCGCCCTCAGACTCACTGTCCTGGGCGGGGAAATCCTCCCACTGGATAGCCCTGGTCTGATTGATATTAGACTGCCACAGCCCGGGAGTGGGCTGGGTCACTGCAACACTGACAAGCTTGGGATTCTGATTGCTCTGTTAAAAATATTTCTTTATCTTCTTCTACAGTGTGAAGAAGATAGTATCTCCCACACTAATTAACACCACTGGACATGCCTATGCTGACATGGTCTGCTGACATGATCACATTCTGCTCTCCATTCCAAAACACTCTTGTACTGCAAGTTACTGTAATTACTATAGTACAGAAGTGTTGTAGTAGTGTTGGAGATGAGCTAACACAAATATTTAGCCTGGTCTTTGAAATGGGGTATCCCTGTTTATATGACATCAAGCTAACTGCAAAATATCATTTAGATATGCTGTAAATGCTGTCTCGCCACACAGGAAACCTGACGCAGATGTCATCACAGGAGACTACTTAGAAATACAAAAAATGTGACTTGTGAGTAAGAGAGTACTTCATTTGAGACTAGCATAGCAAATTTACTTTAAATTTAAAGTAGATTTTTAGTAGTGCCATTGCACCTCAGTGATTCTAGTGTACTGCCAAACTCTGTACTTAATTTTCAGTCTTTCTGCAGTCCAAATCCTGTTGACTTTTGGAAGAAATTTTGATGTAATGAAATCGGTAATTAGACCACAGAAGACTCCTGACGAACAGAATTTTGTGTCTTTCCTAAGAAAGATGGCAACATCTGGAAAATTAATTCTAATTAACAAAATTATTTCAAATAATTTGAGAATCAGTGATATTACAACTTATCATGCAATATATCTCTTCACCTGCATGGTGGAAAGGGAATAACCAAAGAGAAGGACATATTAGGTCTCATTTGATTCCTATCCCCATCTCAACACAGATTCTTACGGTGCACCTTTTTAATCTCCCATTTCTTTGCTAAAAATTCTTTCTGTCTGTCTAAAGTGCAACATGGAACATGCAGTGCAAAAACAGAGCAGGTAACCACATCTGTATGCTACTCTTCCTTCATACTTGATTGGTCTCCACAGCTCACATTGAACTGATAAGCCTTATGTATGCTAATGGTTGGTCTGTCAGTGATAGGATATACACTGTATGAAAGCTCATTATTATCGATGCAACATAGATAATGCCAGAGGAAGCTTTTAAAACCATTTTCTGTGGGCTTTCCATAATTTCCCTGAAGTCATTAAGAAGTGAAATAAGTAAATCCTACACAGAAACTGTTGATAAAGTACTTAAGAGAAGAAGGAATGTATTCCAGGGTAGAAGGCCTGATTATGCATCAAAATGAGTTGTGCCAAAGCATTTAGGAATAGGCTTGGAAAAGAGCTGCAAACGTCAGACCAAGATCAAGTCATTTGGAATCCTTATGAAGAACACACAGAAATTCACCAGGTATTATTCTAGCCTATAAGGTTAAATGAAAGCCACAACCCCCTGAATTTTGGGCACAGCACATCATGGTCTTCTACTGAGGCTGGATTTCACCTTTCCCAAACCTCTTGTAAGTGCAGCTGCATAAGGTGTGAATAACCCGTCTTTATGTGTAGCTCATTAATTTCACCCCCAAGGAATATATTTTATAAAGTTGAACACAGTATCAGAAATGATTGCAGTGCAAAATCTGCTTTTATTGCTATGCTGCCAGTTCTGAGAGGTAATTTCAATCACTGAGAGCCAGGAAATAATGAGTTAAACTGAGTTCTGACAATGACTCCTTGTGTGCATTCTAGCATGTCATTCAAATGCTGGTTTTCCAAAGGGACCTCTTAGTTTGGGCACTTTTAATCTTGGGTACCTACTTTCTGAGATTTACCATGAATCCTGGTTTTATTGAAGTTCCTCAAGCTTTTATGTTCGTAGGGGTCAAAATTTCACACTTATGATTTTTGTTTAAAAATCCTGGATTCCCAGTCTACACAGTTCCTCTGGTCATCAGATTAGAATGTCTACAACCGGGCCCTTTCTGCAGTTCAGCATTTTATTAACATTTCCATCAAGCAGTTACAAATGAAACCAGCTCTTGTTTTCAGTTACAGTAATGAAGACAAACATTAAACCCAGTAGCTGGGAAGCACCATAAATTTGCAAGCCAAAATTATGTTCAAGGCAGGGGGTTGACTCTTTCCTCATGAGGATTCATCCTTCTATCTAAATATTTGTGGAAGCCTCATAGACATCTACTGCAATTAGCAACAATAGCTGAGCTACCGTCATGGATCACAATAGAACTATCGACTATTCTCTTTATTTTATACCCATAACTAAGTCCTGAGTTCACAAACACAGATTATTTTTTTTATACACCCCTCTGTGTGTATAACTGTCAGGCACTACCTATGATTATATCAGGCTATTACAAGTTTTAATGCAATAGCGCAGGAAAAGGAGTATGTAATATGATTTCTTTTTCTTAAGGTTGTATACAGAACTACAGCTTCAGATCTCTGTCTTTGTATTTCTGACTTCATAGACCATCCAGAAAATTTCTTGAATTCCCACTAGAAATGACAATTCAGACTTTATGTCCCAGGTGATTTGCTGAATAATTACAATCTCTGCACACCACTCAGTTCAACCTTTTAACTGTTTTTGGTTTTTTTCAAACCAAATGCTGAATGTTAAGTTTTGAACCTAAAAAATACATCTTTGTTATGTGTTTATAAACTATTCATTTGAGAACTAAAGAAAAAGGCTTCAAATATGCACCAGTCTAGTGTACTGAGTTTTTAGTTTCTCAGTGTAATATGTACTTCAACAGAAATTAAAATTCATTTGGTACCTCCAGCCAGCAATGATCGTGCCTCTTCGCCACCTGCAAATCATTCTGACATAATTCAGAGGTTCTGTTTTGCAACCTTGAATGAACACAACCTTGGAGCAGGGGCAAGGTAAATTAAGAGGTTTTGCTGTGTGGTCTTGCAAAATATTCTCCTGCACTATGTCTGGTTTCATTGTTGACACCAGACCCTTAAGAGGCAAGGAAGTGTTAGATTCTAGAAGTGACTCAGGCACCTGAATTCCATAGCTTGAGGTTCTTGGACCCTCTACTCTAAGCACCTTGAAAGGGTATTTACTCCCTTCCTCAGACTCAGGTAGGTGTTCTTGAATAAGACTCACTCAAGATAAACGTACGAGTTTAGGTATTTGATTAAATAAAATTGTCAAAATTGCCTAAAAATTCAAGCTATAAAGATAAAACACAAATAAATAAAGTGGTGCAACTAAGAAGTTACATATGTGGTGTCTTTGAATTGAGCATAAATATCACAGGAATTATTTGATTTTTCTAGTTCTACTGATTGTTTTTCAAATGTCCTGATATGTCAAGAACACACCAGCAATCACCAAGACTTGAAATGGTTTTATTTATATTCACTAGTTTTATTCTTATCTGCTGTCTTTATACTGAATTTTGCACTCTACACTTTGTCATATTTCAGTATGCACATGTAATGCAAATTTGAATTTCTTCATAAAATTGTGTTTTCTATCCAAATAAGCAATCAAGCAAAGAAAATAACTAGTTGGCCTCACAGAATATTGTTTTGATTTATGCTGGTCATAAAATATCAATCATAATTTTAAAGCAATTTCATAAAAATGTCATTATAATCACCTTTTAGGAAAGCTGATTCACAGTGATGAAATAATGCATGAAAAGATGATAAAACTGTTGTCTATTTGTTTGAAAAGTGGTAAAAAACTTTGACAATCTCTCTATATTTTTTTTCATATAAAGAACGACAGAATGAAAACTGCATAAAAAAATAGATGATTATTGGAACTTAAAAAAAAACAAGGCACTAGTAGGACAAGATCATTCCCTTCTCTCCCCACACTACACAAATGAAACAGCCTAGAAGACACATATTGTAGGTTACCAGCAGAAATAAGTTTGCTTTACAAAAATGCCATATTGCTTCAGCCTTTTCTCATTAAAATGCTTAGTAAATCCTTCTTCTGAATACTTTTCGTCAAGTTCTGAAGAATCAGTAAACAGGCTAGAATATTTTTCTTTTAATCTCTGTAAAAGATACAAATCGCATGAAAAAGACCTACAGTGAATACCACCTGCATCATCTTATCCAAAATAAGATTTAAAATTAATCTTTAAAAACCTGCTTTATGACTGCATTCCTCAGTGATTGTGTGCTCTGTTTGGATGCAGTTTTAAGAAAAGAAAAAATACAGAGATTATGATCTCACTTCTGAACTACAGTCCAGTTAAGGGATAAAGAATTAAACATCTGCTCCTTGTCTCCTTATACATCTTTTCAATAGCCATGTTTTTCATGTTATTTTCAGTAATTTGCTGTATTTGTTAGAATTATACCATCACTAACTGTAGCAAGAAAAAAGGGATTGAAAATCTTTCTGAAATCTATTAGGCATTGTATTTCTTCATTGTGTAGCCTAGTCTCCTGTGTGAAAATAATGAGGTACTAAAAAGTAACCAGATTATTGCTGAGATATTTTTTACACCATTTAACACCTAACTATGTGTTAAATCCATATGATATTTTCAGTAGGTTTCAGAACCCAATATATTTTAACACTTCAATTTTTTTCATTTTTTTCATAATAATTCTATCCTATAGAGCAGTATCACAAACTAAATCTGCTGATAGAATCACCCTGGGCAGATTCAAAATTCATAGGATGTAAATGATTCCATAATGATGAGTTGAGTGTACAAGGAAATCTGTCAAAATGTGTGTGCTTAGGAGACATTATTTTTTAATAAGTGTAATAACTAATGCATGAGTATCTGTTGCCTTTGGCTCTGGTGGTAATAGCAATAATAAGTACAGTGTGAGAGAAAAATAAGAAAAAAAGGCCATACTAAAATAAAGAGAAGCTATAAAAAAAAGAAACCAAAATGTATTTATTCATCCTTTAAATTCACCAAGTGAAACAGTAAATGTGTTTCAAGCTAGATTTTCTCAATGAGCTATTTTTATCACAAAATATAAAAATACATGACCGAAATTACTCTATTCTCTTTCAGACACTTCCAGCTCAATTAAGCGGAGATTTTTTTGTGTGTGTGTTTTTTTTCGGTGTTTTT
>VYZQ01027444.1:10532-21779 GCA_013400655.1 Mystacornis crossleyi | reverse complement strand
TGTGTGTGTGTGTGTGTGACAGTGTCAGACTGGGACCAAAATATTTCTTTATTTGTTCTGTGACTTAGGCCACAGTCAAACTGAAATGTTTCACAACTGACATTTACTCATTATTTTGATTTCAAATAAATTAGAATAAATACTGCTTTATTTTGTAAAAAAAAATGCATATGCCATTTGAGATGGGGAGGAGATTAAAACGTGGCAGATATTTCCATGTAATGCAGCTGCCAGAATAAAAACAAAAAAGCTATTTTGAGTTAGTGTATTGAGCATGAATAATGTACAATGGTAACAAAACCACAATGGCAACTTTTTGGCTTGATGATGCTAAGAACATAAAAACAAGAAAACAAGCAACATGCATGGAATATTGGTTTTATATCCATTATCTTTAGATACCACTGAAATATTAAGTTCATGTCAGTGTTAGTATTCATTTTACTGCTAAAGACTGACTTCTAGAGATGCCTTAGTAAGCAAAAAAAAAAAAAAAAAAAAGATGGAATCAATCAAGTTTTCTCTTTTTACTTACAGTCTCATGAATTAAAATTGGTTTTCTTGTGGAAAAATATTCAGATTTAATTAAAGTAATAATGTCGGAACCCTTTTTTTTAACAAGTAGGAAGTACTATTTAGCTTACAAGATACAAGAAATATGCATATTTCTCTACATATAATAATCTCGTTTATGACATTATGGGTTGCTTGGATTTTTCCCACCTCAGTGTATGTCTGTAGAGAGATCAAAATTCAAGATTAAGTGGCAAGCATTTGATTTTTGTTTGAGACCCACTGGGGCCCCTAATTGGCTGTGAGCAAAGAGCAGGCAGTATGGGTTTAAATTGTTTCTCATCATTGTCTTGATTTCAAAGACTGTGTGTGTTTTGGTTCTTTTAAAGTGGAAAAGAGTAAGAATTTATAATAATATCTACATTTAAAACAATCAGCATAACAGTCCAGGTTTGAATATTTAGTGATATTGTGCTGATATGCTCCCTGAGAGCTGTGTACCCGTATTTTCTTAGCAAGGTCACTCTCAGCAAGTGCAGAGAATTCGATGATCTGGTTACCATTTTAAAGTGCTGTTCAGTATATTTCATGTGTGAAAGAAAATATTAAGAGATTTACCCATAGTTACCCAATAATGGTTGCTATTGCCATGGATCAAATTTGGATGGTGAAATCTCAGCAGAATTTATGATCTATATTTTTCCAGTCATAGCTTTGCTTCCTCCATACAGCATAGTAGAAGTAGGCACTAATGAACACTGATACTATATGAAGCTTTTTATGAAGGTTTCCAGAATCTAAAACTTGTTAGGTTGGATTGACAAACTTATTCTAAAAGATTTCTTGTGTAAATACCACTAGTCTCAGGCAAGACAGAAATTTGACAAGTCTCCTTCCCAGATGTGTTAACATTTTTCCTATGATAGAGAGCAATTGATGGGTTTCGCTTTGTTGCCTGTAGGAGCAGGAAACTAGATTCAGTAATACAAGTGATTTTTCCAGTACAATGTTTCTTTCAATTGGAACCTGGAGATACAGATTTTTTTTTTTTTTTAAATCTGTCAGATGGCAGTGAAGCTTAAAGAGATATAATAGTTCACTTGCTCAATTTAGCTATTGGGATAGTAGTGCTCTTTTGAATATTCTGCTTTGTATGTTGTTCAGTGCAGTTTTAAATATCTCAAGTGTCAGAGTTTCCATCACCTCTCTTAAAGGATCAACTTGCAGGAAAATAGGTTTTATGATAGGGTGTCTCTCTGGCTACATCCATGTCTTTTATCAGTTCAGTAGCCATAGGTAACCCCTGTCTAGGCTGGGGAACTATTCAGAGTAAAAGCAACCCTTCACTGAAAATGAGTAGCTGAGAGACACAAAAAACTAGTCATACAACAGCAAGGGTCTCAAGAGAGGTGTCTGATCTTCAGAAAACTCAAAAGTTCTCTAGACTTACCTGAAATAAAAATTTTTGCTGATTGTGGGGGACTGAGTGCAATGACCTACCTCATTCTTCCACTCTTAACACATTTGTGCAGAGTCAGAATGCTTAACTCCAGCATTCATAGCGGTTTGTGTTCTTGATTGATGCCAATACTTAATGTCTCTGTCTGCACAATCCTGCACTTCTGAACAGTACTGGATTGTCACTGCTCCTGCTGGTTGATCCCTCTCAGTTAGATCCCAGTCTGAAACCATAAGCTTATTCACTCTCAGGGGTCACTTCTTTATGGGCTTTGTTCCCTTCACTCCTATGTGCTTTTCCAATCTGCTTTAACTATTTTCACAGTGAATATTAACAGGTCCCCAAAGAAATCACTTAAAAGTTGTAGGTGAGTCTTTTCACTTTCCATGAAAAAGCTGTCCTGAACTGTTATGTCAATAGTGCTCTTTTCATTCTCTTTCAAACCACTGAAACACTCTTCCCATGAGTTTTCCATGTAAAGATGCTGAATTATGATACAATGTGATTATTACAAATGTGCAAACTACTGTGAAAATAGAGATAGTAAATCTAAAGAGATGGAAACATCCAAATGGAGTTGAATATTGCCTTGAAGTTTTAACTGTCTGCAAATATTTTTAATTAAGGTAAAAGTGACCTTGACTATCAACACATGGATTCTTTCAAATTATTTTTAAACAATTTTTCTAATAATATAAAAGAAATTTTCATACTCCTACCTTTGTTTGCCTCACTATTCTAAGACCTTATAATAGTTAATCCATTTTCCTTGGTACTACCATAAAATTATACAGCAACCCTATCTACAGTTTTTAAAGTGTTTTACACTTCAGTGATCTAGGTCTCTCAACATCTTTTGAGTCATATATAAATATCATGATCAAAATTTGAACAGATGGAGAAGCTGAGATGCTGAAAAATCACTTAAACCTGTTCTCCAGACTCAGTTCAGAATAATATTCACAATATGTCTAAATCATATAGAGGTGTCCTTAGATCGCTGCATCTCTCAAGTAAGTGAGATCCACAAATGGAAATAGTACATCTATTATGCTTCTGGGGCTTGAGCTATTATTTCCAAGCTTTGCACTCTGTTTTGTCCACATCCTTGTTAGGTGTCTGTAATATTGCTCTACACTATAGCAGTGTGGCTTGGCCCTCAGATAGGCCCTTAAGGGTA
Organism: Mystacornis crossleyi; assembly: GCA_013400655.1. Taxonomy (NCBI): domain Eukaryota; kingdom Metazoa; phylum Chordata; class Aves; order Passeriformes; family Timaliidae; genus Mystacornis; species Mystacornis crossleyi. The sequence continues at coordinate 18,627 of VYZQ01027444.1, read as the reverse complement.
TTTCTTGTTCTAAGTTCTATTTATGGCACCAGGGACAGAATGCCGTGTGAAAAGAGGTACTCATCTGAGTACTTCTCTTTCACAATAAGCCAGTGGAATTATTTTTTTTCAGTTATTTATACTCCAATGGATTTGGATATGATTTTCTCTACTGACATATTTAAAATATCAAACTTTTATCCTTTTTATCTCTTATTTTTTTCTTATGTCTTCTTTTTTAACAGAAAATGATACTTTTAACATCTTTACTACAGCATTTAGTTATTAAGAACTAATTGAGGACATGCTAAAGACTCCTTGCTGTCTGCAAAATTCATTTTCAGCAATGTGGACAAATAGTCTATCAATACAGGGATAAATATGCTGGTATTGCAGTGGTTATATTCAAGTCAGTGTGGAATTTTTAAATACTCCTGCCCTTGTTTTATAATATTATGTTCATTTCATAACAAGAGCATGACAAATTTCAGAAAGGTTTTTGTGTGGACTTGAAAAATCAATATAATAAAGATGAAAGCATACACATGCACAAAGTAATAAAGTTATTAAGAGACTTTATGGAAATATATGGCTCAAACAATATTTAAACTAATTAGAAGAGTGAAGGTTATCACGAGCAAAGGGTGAAATTCAGCTCGCCCTTAAAACATGTATATATAACCTAAAGCTCCTCTTTGTAACTATGTATAAACTGGAAGCCCCTGTTTAAGCATTTCCAGAAAAGTGGGTGACTGAAAATTCATCTGGTGTAATAAAAATCAGTGCAGTCACTAGTATAGGTTTGCCTGGAACCATCATGATTTCCTATGCTTTAGGATGGTCTTAAATAAGTGATCTGGGTTTTACCATGGGAAGAAAAATTATTTACAGCTTTGGAGGTCTTATTCCTTTATGGAAATGTGAATTGTGTGCAAAAGAAAAAAGAATTAAAATCTCCCACAGCCAAGCTGGATAGTTCCCCATATTTGTATTCATTTAGGGGGGGAAAAAAAAAAAAAAGTGATTTGCTATTCATTTCAATCAGAAGGAAATATCAAGGTGCTCCCATAAATATAAAAGAAATAAGCATCTATAATGTGTAAGTAAAGCTCAATAAGAAAAGATTATTTATGCCCTTAGCTGATGATTCTTTTACTGAAGGTGACTTCACACTGATGTACCTTAAACCAGATTAGAAAACACTTTAACAAGTTTATACTATGATTAATTTTTTTATGAAATGCAAATGAAAATAAATTGTGGAATGATATTGTCCTCCTTATCACTTCAGAAGTAACAGATAACATTTTTATTTAAATTAGAGAGTCTCACCTGGGATCTTGTTTTTTTCATATTTACTTTCTCTCTTTATATAAAACTATTTTTCTTTTAATAAGACTTGCCCCTCCCCGTCAAAACTATTATTCCTATGGCATGGATACAGGCATTTTAACAGCTGAAAATACTTCATAGGAAAGTTAAAAAGACATTGCAAAGGGCAGAGAATCATACTCCTTAGTGAAATCTTTGCCAAATCTCATGTCATGCTCATGAGATTTTTATTTCCCTTGCAAATCTTGTTCTTCAGTGCTTTCTAAATATAGCTCTTGTTATCTCTATATATATGCATATTAACTTGCTGGATATAGCACAGATCTTAGCTTCAGCTTTAAACAGTAATGAATGTCATTGGCTAGTTCTGTAGCATGTGAAAAATACACCTTATTTTAGCAATTTGAGACAGTCCTATTTTACATACCATGTGAGGTATTACATTCCTTCATTTAAGATAGGAACATTAGATACTATTATCTACGATATTTAATTTTGTGCTCTTCTCATATCCAAGTTGCAAACAGATGTTTCTCTGCATCCTTACTGTATAACTGAGTTCCTGACTGGAGACTTTATGCCCTATCATTTTAATAACTATGTTGAGATACCTACATTCAGGAGCTATCCGCCCATATAACAAAATTTTCAAAAATTACTTGAAACAAGATTGCGTCTACTAGTATTAAGTGACAAGAGACACAGGACTACCCAAGTCCTGAACTTCATTAACCAGTATCAACTTTTTCTGGAAGCGTCAATTTCCCTGCTTATTCACACTGTTCACACTTACAATCTTCCCTTAACAAATTACATTTTCAACGGATGTCATCAGAGGCAGGGCTGTGTGATCACTCTCACAGAAATCATTCCATGTCAGTAATAATAAATGTGTACCTATTCAGAGGTATAAATAAAGAAGTAAACCCAAACAAGACAAAACTAACAAACAAAACACCAGCAAACAAATAAGCAAACAAACAACCCCCCTGGAAACTAAATTCAGGAATGTCATGTGACTCCGACTGTTTAAGCTTAGTCGTTTGGTGATAATGCCTTTTTCTACAAAAAAAAAAAAATTGTCTCAATATGGATTGTCCTATAAAACCTCCAATGCTCATAGAGGAAAACAAATAGCTCAAGAATACAAAGCTTATGAAAAGACATACAAAGACAAGAGTAGGTGGTAAAGGGGTGAGTTATTTCAGCTTTAATGTCCACCCCTGCAAAGATAAATAATCAGATGCCATTAGCCATTCAGAAAGAGAAAAAGAGTAGGGAGAGGAGAAGGAGACAGAGAGAATAAATGGTATGTAGCTGTAAGGATGAGATCTCACACTGCTAGGGGAGCCAGCCAAGCAGTGATCTGTTGCAGTGACATAAACCACAAAATGCACATTTGAGCCAAATCTCCCTTAAATTGAAACCAGAACATCTTATGTTTTACTGTAAATAAATACAACCATTGGGTGGGATACTGTTTTCTTAAGGTTTACACTGACTGTACATCCAAGCAATCCTCACATCTATCACACTGTCGCCTCATCTGAAACATGAAACAACTGATGGTATATCTGGCTTTAAAAGTCACTGGGTCACAAATGGCTGAAGACGATACTCTGGGGCAGTATAACTATGCACTTGATTTGTTCCTCTGCACTTTTAAGATTTGGTATTAGCAACTGCCAGAAACAGCATGTCAGCACAGAGGGACCTTTGACCTGGCTGTGTACCCCTGGGCTTACTCTTTTTTTGTTCCTACCCCATGGTCTCTTTTTCCCCCCTTGTATTTGTAAATTCATCTCATTATAATCATAGCACCTTACACTTTTCTATACAGGAACTTTTACCTCTGACTTATGATTTTGATGAGTTTTTCCTCCTTAGAGCAACAACTTTTATTCTTCATCTTTCCAGCTCCTGCTTTTATTCTTAAAACTTAATCTTCCTTTCCACAACATGGGCTTTTCCAGAAATGAGGCATGTCACAGGCATGTGACATACACTATCACAGAAGTCAATTAAGTAGCACAAGAAAAAATACTAACATCTAATGTGTCCACGAAGAATTAACCTTACATCACAAAGAACTACGTAAGCCTCTAGGTGTAGACCTGGATGAAAATGAAGATGTTTTGAACTCTAGTTTGATAAGATGTTTAGTTGAGATTCATCTGCAGAAAGACAAGCGGTTTGCGAATGTCGGGGCATCAGATTCCAGCATCTGCGGCGGGCTCGGATGCGTTAAGAGCTGGAGATGGGGCAGCGGCGGGAAGGCGTCTTTGTCCCGCACAGCCGCGGCCTCCGCTGAGTAGCCTCGAGCGGCATCTACTGGCTCTCCCTGTGTTAACTCCGTGCAAGCATGCCCACTCCCGAAAGAGGTTTAGCCCTGGTGTCCTGCAAATTGACCGAGCAACTCATTTTGTTTCATCCCTAGCTGACAAAATAACAAACAGGCACATTAGCTTCTATCTGGCTAAAACAGTAGACGTGGTACTGGAGTCACAATATTATCTCTGGAAATCTTCCATGTATGATGTGATTCTGCATCACCTTGATGAGCACTGTAGCTAAAAGTCCCACACTGAACTGGGAAACCCAAGGAATTTACAACATTGCCTCAAGAGCTTTGTGTAGAACCCTCATAGATTTCACCACCAATAACACAGGGACCTCAAAAAAACCTCACGAAAACATATAAGACAACTTCTACAAAAATATATGAGCACTTCTGAGAAGCAGAATTTTAAAGTAAAAACTCTTGGAGATCAGGATTTTAAGTAACATGAAAATCAGTCAAAGATCTCATAGTGACTTTCACAGAAAACAGAGCAAAAAAGGATAATTACACCTGGATCAGGACTGAGTATGTGGTAAGCTCTTGGTTCTAAATTATATGTTATAGAAAATCAGAAGTATCTGGCAAATGGAAGTTATAAATAATTTTAAATATTTACAAAAAATAAAACAATGATAAATATAAAAATATATATGCAATGAGGTGTTCTTCCTTGGTCTAGATATTTTGGTGGTTTTGTTTGTTTTTGTTTAGTTGGTTGGTTTTAAGTTCCAGCTATATAAAAAAAGATAAAAATGTGTTTCTGGAAACTTTGAGGACTATTGAACTCTCAATGTTCACAGTGCATTAAATTGTGTTAGAACAGAACTTCCTGTAATTGCCATACATTAAGAAAATAATGCAAGGTTTAATGGTGTACTAACAATTGAATTTATTGCAAAGTACTAGTGGATTTCTCTCCGATTACTTGGAATTTGAATAAGATGCAGTAGCTAGCAGGGGAAATGCAGCCTTTCAGACTGCAACGGTGTTGCAGTCCATGTTAAGACAAACTACATTGCCAGAATATTTCTCCCTATAGTCTTGTCTCTATAATGAATGGATCATACCTTTTATCAGGAAAGGAATATGGAAGACGAAGGCACTGTGTGGGCTTTGTAGTAACAATAAATCAAGGACATGATTTATGTATCTTTTTTTGCTAGCAGTACTGTCACAAAAAAACTGAACTGCATGAGAGAAACCAGATATGTACGAAAAGCAGATGACTAAGTTTCCACATAGTTAAGGCTGTTTGCTAGAAAATAAAGTCACACTGGGCAAGCTGATTCCATTCTTCCCTAAAAGCTCTTTCTTTTATTTGTCAAGGTGGTGCAAGTTTTATGTCCATTGGGATTTTCTCTGGTGGATACAGAAATAGCTGTCATTAAAACAGATTTTATATTTGTATTAATTTGTGTGTGTCTGTGTATGTTTCCTTTTTTTTTCTGTTGTCCCTCTATCAGGTTATTATAACATAATCTCTACAGACCATGGTAGTTGTTTTAAAATGTCTATAACTTTATCAAATGACCAGTTTTATTAGGTGGATAAATACACATCACTGAATTAGTAGAATTGAGTCCATGTAAATTCATTATTAAATGTGGCTGCAATTCAATATGTATCACCAATATCCTTAGTTAATCAAGGTAAACCCAAATATTTTAGACTGTACTTTATAGAGATTTCAGACTTTCAGTCTCTGTCTGCACTTATTCTTCCAGAGAAGATGACTAATATGATTTTCTAATCAGTTTTGTAACTCAAAGAATGTAAATTGCACTTTATGCTGCCAGAGCAGTGAACATCAGGAGACGTTAATTAGAAAGGAAAGAACTAAAACGTTTAAAAAGAAAGAAAACAAAACCCCACCCAGTATCCTAAAAGTTTGATTAATTAGAGTGATGTGCTTTGTATTTCATACGTCAGAGAAGAAAAATGAATGTGTACACTAAAGCCATTTACCGTGCTCTTGTTCACCAATAAAGTATCTTAAATAAAAATAAATTCCATACATTAAGGTATTTAGGCTAGGAATTGAAATGTAACAGATGACAAATTTTTGGGCTAGTGCTCTGTGTTCCAAAACATTATGAGAAACTTTGGAAAATTATTTTTTTCCTAAGGGCTTTTCTAATAATTTTATTACCTGAAAACTCATCCAATACACACCTGTCGGTAATAATATCTAATGCATAAGTGAGAAACTGTTTAACTGAAAATATAAGTTAATTTAATTCTGAATAAAACATAATGAAAATTAAGTTCAAAGGTTAATGAATTGGAATGATCCCCCTGTGTTTCTTAAGGTACACTAATCCATGTAAGTTTGGCTTTATACAGAAACTGTGTGAGCAGGAGACCTCTGCCATTCAGGTAACAAAACATCTTTAGAGAAGGAAACTAATATAAGTAAAACACTTCAAAGTTGGGAAAGGAAACTTTGAGATTATGAATTTGATTTTTCATCAGTATTAATATATACATATATTTATGTGATGTTATTAATATCATATTTCAGTAACAATAATTAAAAGTAGCCTATTTCTTCAGATATCCTACTAGGATATTGATAGCAAATAAGAGCAGTTAACTTTGATATCTTTTTGCTACTAAGCACTGGATTCCAAGCTAAAACTTCATTTTCTCTTTCAAACATCTGAAATAGGTGAATATTGACGGTGTGTTTAGAAATTAAAGCATTTAAACATGAAAGTGCATGAAAGTGAATCTCTCAAGCAAATTTCTTGACTTGTTTACTTAAACCAAAATTAAACAAAGACAGTTTCCGATTTTACCAACTCTGGCTGTAAGACTGATATTCCTCATATTCTAACAGCAATTACAATTCAAACACAATGAACTCAGGATTTCCAAACAGAATAAAGTATTTGTTAGAGGTTATAAACTCAAAGGCCATAATTATGTTTAGACATTAGGTAGGACCAATAGAGTCTTTCCATACAATGCTACTTAGAAGGTATGAAGTAGCAAAACACATCAGTGAATAAAGTTGACTGTTCCGCAGGATGAATACATGAAAAATAAGAAGTCCCAAATTCTGAATGGAAATATTAAGTGTAGAAAAATTTTGAAGTAGTCTATTCAAAGAGGAAGAGTCTTAACCAGAGGGAGATGAAATGCCTTGTACTCTGCCACATTGAATGTTACCCCTGGTTATTTTGTACATTTTACATGGATGAATGTTTTGATTGTTTTTTTCTACCCTAGAGGAATTTATCAAGTGTATCTCTAGCAACACAGTCATTAAAAAGGAGCAGATTGGGGGTTTGGGGGCAACTACATGAAAAAAAAGATAATTTGAGAAGTTATTAAAATGTATTTTAGGTAACAGGTAATTTCAGGTATTTAGGTAATAAAAATTACACATTTTTTCCATTTCCTTTGCTTCTAATTCTCTGAACCCAACTTTATACAGGCTACAACAGACTGGAAGGGGTCATGTGTTAATTTGTAGGTCTAAATCAGATCTAAATTGAAGCTCAAGGAATTTATGTTAATTAGAAGAATGTCTCTCCAGTACATGATAACAGGTAGGTAATTTCCATCATCTTTCCAAGGATCAGATTATTAGGCTACTGGGAATTTACAGATGTCCCAGTTCTAGAATGGGTGTGAGCAGCTACTCTGTAGTCTCAAAATGCCCTTAATCCCCACTGAAGTTTTGCTTCTGTTGCCTTAATTTGATTATGTATTTTTGCTCTAAATATCAAATGTTAAACAAAGCAGAAAACCTATTTTTTGATTAAGCAGCACTAATAAGAACAAGAAAATATTTTATGTCTCATTCATTAGCAGAATAAATATATGGGGGAATTCCAATTATATTTTAAAAAGCTAAACTAGAAGAAGACCTCTTATAAGGGCTATGTTTAGAGCATGCTACAGAGGAGTGCACCTTAAATAATCCTGAACATAGAAAAAATTCACCAAATCATACTTAACAGCTGTGAAACTTACTGAATTTTAAGTCTGAGAATTAAACAGAAATGCAACAGAAGATAATGCATCACACCATAATTTACTCCAACAAATAAAGACTAGTTTTAGTAATTCATTATACTTTGCAATGAGCTAATAACTAAGGTGAAACATACATTAGAATAGCAAGAATAAACTAGGAAGCTTTTAATTTCTTTTTTCATTGGTTATTCTGTGGTTGGGTTGTGTCTTTCACTCTAGGGCAGTTTGCTTTGTGACATAAAGGAGTCCATAAACAATATTTGTATTGAGTATTCTAGTATTTTTTCCAAAATTAGTAAATAACTCTTCAAACGGGATAGAAGGTAGAACATATCTTTTGTGTATATTGATGAAAATATTTTTTTATCATCGCAAATAGTTGAGGGACCCACAATAAGATCTAGAGCTGATCAAAAATAAATTTCATATATTTTTCCTTTGGATCCAAATTTTTACTGG
>VYZQ01027442.1:0-11412 GCA_013400655.1 Mystacornis crossleyi | reverse complement strand
ATATTAATGTAGAAATATTTATATATAACATTGTTTCAGTATCAGGGAAATAATATGTGTAATAAATTGGCTATAACTTTAATATTTATGGATTATGTGTACAATCTAGACTATATTGGGGGGGGGGGGAGGTAAAAAAAAAGAACAAAACAACCCATAAAAATTCCCAAATACAAAACCATCATAACAAAATACAAAACAAAGCTGAAAGCATCAAGTACATGCTTTCCATGTCAACATTCAATAAGTACTTTTTAAATGTTGTCTTTGGAGTTTTGCTGAGCTTGTTCCTTCAAGTGTGCCCCTTGTTAATTGCAAGCTGACAGAAATACCTGGATGTGCAACATCTGCAATTCCCTGGCTATAAATGTAAGATGATTATATTATTAATGTCACTTGCTTCAGTCAGCTAAACCTTTCTTGACCTCTACAAAAAGTCTAATCGTCTTTTTAAAGGATTGTAAGTTACATTTTATAAAGGGATAAGAGTTGAGGTTCACATTATTAATGTTATTTACTCTGTTCGTACTAGAAGATATTTTTACTTCCCCAGTCTGCCACAGGAGGCTCTTTTTTACGCTGCTGGAAGTCTCTAACCACGATATCAAACTCCTCATGCCTTTTGACTTGTGCCAAGAGCCAGTGCTCCCACAGCTCTCTTACCACTTCCTGTGATGTGACAGGGAATTTGGCTCAGATGAAGTGCGCGTGGATTCTCAAGACTATTGCCATTTTCAGCTCTCCTCTGGTTCTCTTCAGCTTCCTCCCATGTCCCTCAAGCTAGTCTTCAGTGCTGACCACTAAGCAAGTAAATTTCGTGCCTTCCCACTTTAGCACTGGGAACAAACTGGACTCGAAGGATTCAGTGTGTTCTGCACTATACAGTTCACTCCTTTTCCTGGAACAGTGGACATGGAGTGTGCAGCGGCACAGACTCTTTTCTGTCCTTTCTCATTCAACATAAAGCCCTGCCAGCTCTTGTGCTCAAGCCCTGGCATCTCACTTTAAGTGTATTTTTTTTAAATTTTATGTTAAATGACTGTGTTCTGTTTAGAAGCTCTGTCATTATGAAAATTTTCTCTGTGGCCTGAATGTGTGGAGGAGAAGCTGGATGCTCAACCTACCTTCAGCATTAAATCACAGCCATTTTCCTTCTAGAAGATTAAATTGTACAAGGCGAGTTGCATCTTAAATCTCTTCACAGAAGAGTTGTTTCATGATCAACTGAGTTTTCAGTCAGCCTCCCTTCTGCCCTGGACTCTCCTCTGCCCCTTTCTAGGAACTGCTTCCAACAGGAAGTGGTGACCCCATTATTTCCATTCTGCTGTTGAGATTATTGATTATAGAAATCAAATATGACAGTATTGAACAGTTTGGGCTTGAATATCAGCCCCTGGGAAGTTCCAGTTGCAACTAGTTTGCTTCCAACTGTGCATTGTCACCCTCTGAGCCTGAAAATCCAGCCAAGATTCTGTCCACTTTGTAGTCTGCCTAGTTTACATCTCCCCAAATTGGTTATGAGGATGTCAGAAATCATACTGGAAGTTCTTCTAAAGTAAGACATTTGTTGTACAGAGAAAGTGTTTTACAACAGCAAAATATATAAAAATAGTCACAAGGAGGCCACCTCTGGTAATAGCAAGAGATACTGGGCTCTATGGGCTTCTATGGGTCTTGGGATCTGAGTATTTTTGTACTGGAATCAGCTTGGCTTTTGGTGAGCCAGTTCTGCCTCATAGTGGGAATGGAATGGTGCTTTTCATATCTTAACTGGCATTAAAGGAGCTTTCATAGGGAGGCATCTACTCCTCTACCTTTAGCTGTTCAGTTCCTCAGCTCTGTAGGTGATTGTCCCAGAGTTCTTCTTGGTGCTCTGTGGAGAAGGTTGCAGACTTCCTGGGAACAACACTGGATTCAGTTATTACCCAGGCTTGCCTTCTGCAGGACTGCTTCCAGGTGCTAAAGGAGTGGTGCAAGCCAGGGAGCCTGCCAGCCACCCCTCTGCATGCACAGCTGACACGTAGCTGTTTGACTCTGCTTTCTCTGGGTAGCTGGTTGAGGCTGTATGGAATGGCTTCTGCGTATCCTCCGGGACAGGCACACAGAAGGGTTGCTTAGCAGCGATGGGAAGTCTTACAGGCAAATTGTCTTTAGGGAAAAGTCTCTGCTACCGTGAATTCTTTTTGGTTTGGTTTTTTTTTTTTTCCACTTGGTATTTAAATGTTGAGGAATTAGGAAGAGTAGAGTTGGCTTTTCTTTTTGGGCTGTTCATGCAAAGGTGGGAATAATCGCTCAGGAAGAGCTTTGTAAATAAATATTGCTGAAACCAAAGCTGTCCATCTGCTAGTGACTGGTGGAGGCCATGTGGTGCACGGATAGCACACTTTCATCTCCAGCTGCTGCTAACTTCAAGTTGAATGAGCTTCACCCTGTGGGAGTGTCATTTGCTGGTTTGGGGAACTGGCAATGACTGATGGAAGGGCATCACTGTAAGGCTGGGATAACTATGTAGAGTTGCCTGCTTGGCTGCTGGAACCACAGGGAGAGCATGCACCACGGGCAGCTCTAGAGCTTGGAGGCATGGCCAGGAGGAGCTGGAGCCTCCCTGCCTCTCCATGCTGCCAGCCAACAGTGCCCATGGAGTCTGGGGATTCTGCTGTTGTGGAAGTTTGAACTTTTGGGTCAGGGACAGGGAAGAACTTCGTGTCTGTGGGGTGGTTGGGGATCCCAGCCTTGGCTGAGGCTCTCTATGTGTTAGTGCTTTCCCTCAGACCAGGTTCTGGAAGTTCATCCACTGGAAAACTCTGAGGCCTGACTAAAAGTCCCACAGACCTGTGTTTTAAGCAGCTTTTTCCAGTAAGGGGAAGAAGGGATTTCGTTATCCATTTTATTCCAAGGCTAAGAATCAGGGGAAATAGTGATTCCTGGTTCTGTTTTGGGAGAATTAGCTCTCTAATAGCTAATTCAGGTGTGATTTTATGCAACAGTATTGAGATAGTTTTGTTGATAATACTATATTACCTTACAGTAGTCAATATGTATTAGTTAAATGTGTTACAGGCTGATAGAGGAATATAAGCTGCAGTAAAATAGTTCAGGTTTTTACAAAGCAGAGCCCTGTGGATGCCACACGTTGGATGTGTGTTGTACCGCTCTGATCACGTCCAAAGTGTTTTGATGCTGCTCAGTGCCCCTTATCACCAGCTGACCCTGAGAAGTAGCTGAGTATTTATGATGTATTTATTTGTGAAAGCTCAGTACTGAAACATCCTGTCACTTCAGCTTGAGACCCTGTAGAAGGTCATGGTGATTTCATCTTATTGTTCGCTGTGTCCACCCACATGCACCCATGGACACCAGGGTGTGTGTGTGTCCAAGCAGTCTGGCCAGGACTAGGTGCTCCAGAGGACAGGAGCAGTGGCTTTTGGAAATGTCTTTTATATTCTTTGAGATTCAGTAGGACCTGTGGGGCTATGTTTTGCCTCAGTATCCTGCTTCACCCATCCTAAATTTTAAGTAAGGCTGCCTGTTTTTTCCTGTTTTGGGTGCCTTGGCTGGTACGTAGTAACGTGAAGAGGAATGGCACACACCACACACTCTCCCTCTTGTTGCCAAAGCACAGGTCTGCTGCTGAGAAGGCGACTGTACCACGGCCATTTGGAGCTCAGGCTTCATGGGCTGGGTGGAAACAACATTTCACAGCATCTTCCCACTTTATTCCTGTCAGTCACATCCCTTGTTATCCATACATGCTGCTCTTTAAAGGCTTGCTCAGTTATTTCTTCTGCTGTTTCATACATGTACGTTTCTATTCATACTTCATTCGTGGCAGTTTTAACATTTCTTCTACAAATCTTTGTTCCACAGATAAAAACTGCTTTGCATATTTTTGTCTTGAGGCTTTTGCATATTCATCCTTTTTTTTCCCCCTGCTCTTCTGCCACCTTTCCCCCTCTCCTGGCATGCAAACATTAGATGCCCAAATCTTACATCTTTGATGGAGAGATTTGTCAAACACTCCTCTCTTGGAGGAAAAAGGAAGAGGGAGAGTATGAGGAGTTTCGCAGTGCGCCAGGTGTAGGAGCTACGAAATGGCAAGTACTGATCTTCGTCTCCATGACAGCAATGATTAAATGTTACTTTTTCATCAGTTTGTGAATATATATTTTCACAGTCTCTTTTCAGACAGCGTGAGCTCGGAGGTGGTAAGTTTTCCAGCTTGTCCTTTGCGTGGGATCCTGGAAGGAAAGCCAGACTGGGTAGAGAGCCCCGGGCAGGGTGGGACAACTGAGCTCAGGTTAGGGATGGTGTCTGTGCAGACCACTGCAGAATATTTTAGTGACTTATAAAATCAAAGTGTTGATTTGAACCATGTATTTGAGGAACAATGTGTGAAATGTATTTCTGTACTTGCAGTACTCTTAAGTGTGGAGGATGGTAAAGTGTGTTAATGAATAGGAGAGAAGATTATATAAAAATAACAAGGGTGAGGGGATCAACAATGTGTTCCCTGATGTAATTCACTGGTGTCCTCTAACTAGAAGTGCCTGCATTGGAAAGGTAGTGTTTGCTCCCCGTAAAGATAGCTCCAAGAAGCCTGTGTTTTCTTGCAGGATTGTATCAGAGTCTTGGAATGAATGTGCAATTTAGCACAAAATACACTAGAAGAAAAATCTGCAATGATTTCTAGGCTTCTACTTAATGCTGTTGAACTAGTCAGGCGTCTCATCTGTGTATAATAATTCCTTCCAGGTCAGGTTTTGGTAATTCATAAAGTGCACTAATAGCTGAAAGCTTGGAACATGGCATGAACTCTGAAACAAAGAACTTTGTGTTTTATTTTCTTTTTCTGTGTACTACTTTGTAATGCAGGCTTTAAGCTCCACTCTGTCAGCTGGAGCAGGATGGAGCTGAAAACAAGGAATTTTGAGTTGTTTTTTTTCTAATGGAGTGGTAAATGCTGTACACTAGCAACATGTTTGTCACTTGGAGCATGCAGAAGCACAGAGTGTTCATCAGGGAGGCTGGGGGTAACTGCTTCTAATGCCAACGTGTGTGAGACAAACATTTCTGTGTGGGCAGCATTTCAAATCGTTGGGCAGATGTGGAAGAACTGTTATCCAGGCATTGAAAGGTGTCACATCCATTTAGGACAGCAAACCCAGACCCAGCGTGGTCGCTTCTTCGCTCTGGAGCACAGTGGGAGCTCCGGGTGGGATGCCCTGCTCCAGGCACAGCTGCTGAGGTGCACGTGGTTTCCAGGGCTGCAGTAGCAGCGGTTGTGGTGAAAGGAGGATGGAGTTGAATCTTTCTCTCACAGAGTCAGGGTCCACTTGTAAGCTTTCAGCTGTGACAGAGACCTTGCTGTGAAGTATTTGAGGAGGGTATGTGGCACTGGGAATGTCTACCTATGTAAGCAGCACTGCTGGTTGAGTGCCACTGTGCAAAGAGGGAGGGGACAGCAAGTTGTTTTGTCCCACTGTTTTTTTTATCCCTGTGTATCACACAGGGATACAGTGTGGTAGTAATTATTTGAAATCTAGACATACCACTGCAAGTTTTCTCCTGATCAAAATGCTTCCTGGACTGCATTTAATCCATTTTTAATATTACCTAATCTCAAAAATAATCTAAAATACTCTAAAATGATAAAAGAAGTTTGAGAAGTAGAGAATAAATTTGAATTTTAAGTCCTAATTACATTTAACGCTCTGGGGTGAAAACAAGAAATGCTGTCATAATCTACTTAAAATATGCCAATAGCAACATTACAGAATCACCTTTACTTATGCTCTTGATTAGTTTGTGTAATTAATGATTCATTCATACCAAGTTGTGAATTTGCCTTGTCCTTGTTGGTATGTCCCCCCTGTGTTTTTGTCATTTTTAACCTTAGCCTGTTTTTGCTGGAGGAAACACGTGTGTAAATGCAAAAACTCACACCCATTTGGAAAAGTGTTTGACGCAGAGCTGTGCCACCCTCTGGACAGGTTATTTGGGCGGCTGGGAAGGCAGGACGTGGTTTGTAAGAGGAAAACTTTGTGTTTGGGGACTCTGTGTGTCCTGGAACTGATGAACATAGCCAGAGTCTCCTTCCAGCTTGGGTATCCTGACATTGCTGCCTGGCTGGAGCAAGCGCTCTATGTCTCTCCAGGGAAGGACAGCATTTCTTTGGTGCTGCTGTTAAATTCTGTATCATCGCAGATTTCAAAGTGACTTCTGGGGGGGCGTTTTTTCAAGAATTAAACATTTTCACCCTTATTACCAAGGGAGTCAGTCTGGGGAATTGTGTGCCTAAGACTTGGTGCTTTGTTCTCCTCCTTTCATTACCCTCCAGCTGAAGTTGTGCCTTTCCAAGTTTCACATGCCCAGGTCTCGTCACTTCTGCTTTGCAATGCTTGACCCTGTTCTGCCCGGGAGTGTGGTGCTCGGTTGCCTGGTGCAGAGGGTGTGCATCAGTTTGGTGGCAGGCTGCAGACCTGCCCTTTGGTCCTTGTTCACTGTTTGACTGGTTCCTCTGATTCCTGCACCACCCTTTGCTCTGGAGAGCTTTGAGAACAAACTGTGGAAATGTACTTCCTCGTGCTTTATGGACTATCCTCTTGGTAGAAACAATCAGGCAAGAGTAGTTATTTGCATGTGCTTTGTGGGGAGCTGGTGGGATGGGAGGTGGGAGTCCTGCTCAGCCTCCCTCTGGCACCAAATGTGAGGGGGGAACTTCAAAAAGGGGTGTTCCCCAGGGCAGGGTCCTGCAGAGAGTGTGATGGAGAGCCTACAAAGCTGAGCTTCAGGCCAAGGTTTCCTCCAACTTTCCCACCTCACAACTGTGCTTTGGATCCAAATCCAGATGTACCTATGAAATGACATGGGAACAGCAAATGCAGGTGCTTTGAGAGAGGCGTTTTACTACTTCAGTGTTTCAGTCAGTCACTGAACGCCATAGGTCTGATATTATTCAAGAAAAGTTCCACGTAGGCATTACTTCAGATTTGAGATAGCTGCATTGCTGTTGCCAGAAATAAATTTGCCTAAGCCTGTGTCTTCCCCACAGGGGGCTGTTATCACATGGTTCCATTCTATTTTTCTGGCCTTATCTCTTAATTAACTAATCTCCAATAATGCTCTTTCTTTTTTTTTTTTTTTTTTAATAAGCACTTGTGATCCGTCCCCGTTTCCCATTGATTACACTAAGAGCAGCATTGGCTTCTTTTACAAAACAAGCCAGTTGGGTGTAAATCAGTAAGTGTTTTGCTGGCATCCCTTTTTCTTTATATCAGCCTTGAAAATCTTCCCAGCCCATCAGCTAGGAAGTCTGTGGTGCCTGTGAGCCCAATATAGCATTCCCATGCTCTTTGTTAAGCTGCACACTTGTATTTGTGTGGTATTACAAAATGCCCAAGCTCGTGTAATGCATGGAGGCTAATCTTATCAATTGTATTAAGGCTACTTAGGAACTAATAGCTTTAAGGAAGCTGTTTATATTTACTCCTTTAAAGCACTTTCGTCAATGTTCTGTCCCCCTTCAAATAAATGTCATCGGTAAAATAGTGCACTTTTTGTCATTTCTTTTAAAAGTGATATTTCTTAAGAGTTGACATTTCAAGGCCTCGGGCTGGCTCTCAGATCTGCGTACTTGGATTTAAGCCACTAATCCATATGGAGGTACCTAAAAAGAAGTGGCCTGGTTTGCATGAATTAAGCTCACATCCTTCTGAAGTTTATTAGTTTGAAAATCAGGGCACGGCTCTGGAAGTTGTCGGATTGCTGCAGGGAGATTTGACTTTGTGAGCTTTAGACTTAAATTTAAAATAAGAACAATGTGTTCTTTTGAATGTCCATTGCAAGTTAGATTTAAACAGGGGGAGAAAAAAAATTACAAACCCAGGTGACTGTCAAAGATCCTGAGGATGCCAGTGGTTTCACTGGTTCAGCGTGACCAGGACATCATGTTCATGGCTGTGAAGATGTTTTAATTCCTATGTACTACAAGAGGATGCTGTTAAAATAGTAGAGCAAATTCTGTTTCTAGTAAGAGGCAGGTGATTTAGGGGTCTGCTTGCATATCCTGAGCTTAGCTGGGCACATGAAAAAAGGAAGGTTTGCTTTCTCTCAGAACATTATATAGAGGTGGGGAAAACCTTCCCACGTATAGGAATGCATAAAACAGATCCAAAAAATGAATTCAGAAGGAAAAAATCAGCAGTAATGCAAATTAAAGAAATCTGTATTAAATTGTATATATTTAAACATTTTCTTTAAAGAGATCTTTACTTGCAATAACATTTTAATATCTAAATTTACATTTGCAGTCAGCAGCAGTATCTTTATCTAGAACAGCATTTGCAGTATCACAAGTAAGTATCTGTAAGATTGGACGAGTGATATATTACATGTAATATTTTACAAAGCAGTCGTGTTACAATCTTTTGGTAATCATAAGATGTCACAAAGATCTTCATCAACCAGGAGGCTTTATTTTTAGACAGCATTAGCCCATATTCTCTTTGTTCCCTGGTTCCAGTACTGTTCTTCATAAACCTGTCTCAGATGGTCTCTACCTGCCTGATACCATTGCTCTGGGAACTGGCTTCTCCAGTGTGGCATTGAAAAAATGGTTTGAAAATTTGTTATGTTGCTTTAGCAAAAATCTGATAAAAAAGAGAGACCATGAGAATTGGAGAGTCCTGTCTAAATTAGTGGCCTAAGCCAGATTTCTACGGCAGCAATAAATCTAGATCTCTTTGAAAAGTCAGTCTAGTCAAATAACTGGTATAGATGACAGCTCGCTGAAGCCTCTCAAGGAAAGACTGTAATTAATCCTTGTAACGCAGCTCCTATCCACATGTGACTCCTCTGAGAAGTTCTTCTCTGGTACACGTGGCCACACTGTGTGCCATCCACAATCCTGTTCTTCCCTAATGGACCAGCTGAGAGGGGCAGCCGACCCCAGTGATGTCCCACTGAGCAGGGAGGAGCTGCTCTGGCTCGTACACTTCTGTCCCTCAGCAGAGCAAGAGACGATAGGCTGTGGTGAGTAGCAAGTTGGCCTTTTGTCAGTGCCCTTGTCCTAGTCAGTCTTATGCACAGAAGAGGAGAGTGACTTTTAAATTCATTATTGTAACTAAATTCATGATCATAACTAAAGTTAAAAGCTTTGATGAGCTTTGAGAAAGTGAAAGGACGCCACAGACACCTGTCAAAATCAAACCTTGCACGCAGGTGGCCTGAAACAGCCTGGGCACTGAGATGGAAGCTGTGGCTTGATGTACAGACACATCGCTACCTGTCCTGCCTCGAACTGATCTGTCCATCCCACAAGGAATGTGGACAGAAGCCGGAGGAGCTGAGTGCTGCTGGGGCAAGTGCACAAGTGATAAGAATGAAAACCAGTGGGCTGTGCAATGGTTATGCAGCTGCAAACACTGCTCCCTTTGAGGGCTGGCCGCCAGCCAGGGAGAAGGGACCCACTGAGAAACCTCTCCCAGGTACACCCCCGAGAAACAGAGGGTTTGCAGAGCCAGGGTAAATACAGTGTGGTGCCTGGCTTCAAGGGAGGGACTGAGGTGTCTGCAATCACTGGTGCAGGAGGCTGGGGCTTGTTCTCTCGGGATTCTTTCCCTTTAGCTGAAATTATCTGGCAGCTGAAAATAAACTCAAGATGATGCTCTGTTCCCTTATTAGAGGCTGCACACCACAGCAAATTCTTTCCATATTTTATTCTAACTTGGTATATGAGAACAGGATCCTTCAGCTATGACAGTATGTTTGGAGAGATGCAGCATATGCAAAATGTGCCTTCCCTTTGATTTAAAAGATATAATGAGAAGTACCCTCTCACTGATAAAGAAAAGTCAAATTTGCACATTGGGGATTGATTTAAACTTAGTTTTCCCTGGCCAGAAAGGGTGAGGCTTGATGTACTTGTGGATGAATGGTATCCATTTTCTAGGCCCCTGGAAAACATTTAAAGTGTGAGTTCTAAGTGGCCTGTCTGGCTTTGGGTTTGTCTTTTTCTTGCCTTAAAAATAGTTGGGCTTGAATATTCTGGAGTAAGTTATGAGATGACATACTCTGTAAAATGTCCAGAGTAACCATAACTGGCACATGCTCATAGCCTGGATTCCGCCCACTACAAGACGAATCTTCGAAGCTTCTGCGAAGAATTTAAATACAGGGTGAAGTGTAAGTCTACGACACGTGCATTCAAGATATACAGCCTGCAAAAAAACCCTGAGAAACAAACCCCATGAATCTTACCTGAATGTTGTTTTCATGATGCTTGGCTCCTTCATTAAATTACAATTTTTGTTTAGTACATAAATTCTCAGCATAAGTTTGCATTTTGTTCTATGTACATCTTAAGAATACAGCAGAAAATACCATTGCTTAGCACATTAACAAAAATCACGTATGAGAGGTTTGTCAAAATACCTGTATACTAAATTATATACAATTCTGGAAATCCTTCTGTCTTTGAATTCTATCATGTTATTCTCCAGAAACCCAGTCTGCTTGTCCTTAAAAGCTGAAGTACAGAAAGTATGCTGATGAAACAACTTGAGCAAAAAATATTAATTTTTCAAATTCCACTATAATTTCAAAATAAGATGGAATGGATCACGGTGTGATGCCATCAATCTTATTTTTAAATTTTTTTTTCTTTTCTTTATCTAACTGTCTCTGATAAGGGAACACGTGAATATTGCAAGTTGTAGTTGGGGTCATATCCTCAAAAGGATATGGGTATGGTGTACTCACATTGGGGATAAGTATTTTATCCCAAGGTGCACTATGTTGTATGCTCCCATGTACAAAAATGAACATGCGTAGAAATGTGTATTCTGGTGGTTGATACATAGCTTTTAAAATGTAGATGTATTCACGATTCTCAGTTTGTGTTATTTTTCTCTGAGAAAAAGTCCACCTCAATGAGCAGCTCAACTGACCGTTGTGATGGCTGGCGTCTTCCCACCTTCCTCTCCTTCGGCCCCTTCGGCTCCTGCTTCCACCTGGTTGAACTTACCCAGCTTTTTCAAATTCTCCAGCGTGGATTTGAAAGTGTCCTTCAGGCTGTTCTCCAGGATCCACCCTTCGCTTTCACATTCGGGGTCTTCGGGGTTGGCAATGCTTTCCAGGGAGGTGTGCAGCAGGCGCAGGCCAACCATCACCGACATCTGTGCCAGGCAACGGGAAAGGCAGAGAGCGTCAGCCAGACCTGGGCACTCCCGTCCCACCCTTGCTGTCCCCTGCTGTGGGCAGCCTGGGCTGCCGGTGTCAGCAGCGGCTCTGAGGGGCCGTGTGCCCAAGGGGCCTCTGCATGTGCCCTGTCAGTGTTGGTGCCTCCCGGGAGGTCTTAATGCACCCCTGGCTGCTGTGCACGGGATGTCCATGAAGCCAGTTGGATGTGCAACA
>VYZQ01027439.1:108054-133451 GCA_013400655.1 Mystacornis crossleyi | reverse complement strand
GATATTTTCCAAAAGTAAGAAGCAGTGTAAACTTGGATCACATTGAGATGCAAGTGTGTTCTTTCCTTGAAACAGCATTAAACAACTGAGAATCAGTTACCTTACTTCAGCAGAGTTTTTGAGAGAACGGGGGTGAAGACAATATTAATTTTTGAGTAATGGGAGCACAAGAAATCTGATGCCAAACTGCCCTTTGCGGGATTGTTTCAAGCTAATTCCCAAGGCATCTTTCTGAAAATGTATTCTTTGGACTAAAAAAACAAAAAGGCAAAACCCACTCTCTTGGACCCTACTGTTTTAGTTCCCTGTATGAATCTTCTGGTTTGATTTAGGAATGTGCTGCTCGGTTCCCATGTGCATTGTTGTTGTAGTATTTACTTTGGAAGGAAAAGTGAGTATATGGTTCACACCTTAACCTTGTCAAGCTTTCCCCTTACCAACTTGAATTGACACCATACAAATTCTGAAAGGAAAGGCCACAGCCAAAATTAATCATAAACATTAACCATAAAATAGTACTCTTGACCCTACCAAGGGGCAGACCTCTAGGAATAACATCCTGCTCCTTAAGAAAATAACATCCCTCTCCAGCCAAGAGGTGCAGACGATCTCGTCTGTGCATGATGGACATGCTGACCTGTGCCTCAGGGTGTAACATCCGATCTCAGCTCAGAGGGAAATGTGCACTCCAGGCCTTAACCTTATGGAAGTCAAACACAGCCCTACATATAAGCTTTGGCAATTTGTGTCCTCTGCATGAAACCAGTCCTGTCTGAGGCTGTGCTGTAAGGTTAGGGTTTTATACAAAGCCAGACTAAGGCTGAAGCTGGAAAATTTAGAGCTGCCACCCCAACTTCCATGCTGTTTTGACCTGAATGAATACTGTGGGTATACATTTCATGTCATTTCACCAACACTGAGCCCTGAGGGAAGGTTACAGTCTGTAGCTCCTTTGTAGCATTTCATTTGAATAAACCATATGATTGGTTTATTCCTAGAGGCACAATCCATAGGTTATTAGAGAACCTATTTCTGTAGTATCAGACAATATGCTGTTTATCAGCATATTGAATTAATGAAGCCTCTGAAATCTGAAAACTCCAGAACCAAAACTAATTAGTATTGTCACATACTAATTTTATTTGGAAAAGAAATAATAAATTAAATAAAAACTTACTTATTGCAAGTCGCTGGAGATGAAACATAGGTGCCTAAATCAAGCAAGACATACAACACTGAATGAAACACTCCCTAAAGATCAGTAAAATATATGGCATGTAATCATAAATCAGGTTACTTCCCAGGAGATGTTGATTGTACTGACATTGATAGGGAGAGAATTCAGAACCAAGTTGTTGAATTTGTGTCAAGGGTGCCCTGCAGATGTATTTCTGATATTGCAGGCCTCCCTTAATTCAATCCCTTGCCAGCATGAGTAAGATGTAAGTACCCCACTTTCCAGGGGTTCCCCTTTGCATAAAGTCCTCAGCGTCACCTCACCAAGTGATTTTGGTCTTCATTTTCCCAGCATGTCAGCCCCAGATGGAAACTGAGCTGCTGTTGGGACTGACAGGTTAAATGGGAAGAGAACTGGGGAGACAAAATGACACCATCCTATATTGGTGCACTTACAATCATTACAGAAGACTAAAAGATTTCCCTGGTAACCCCCTTCTTCCCTGTGGGAGAAAGTGGCATTTGCTTCACCCACTGATTAATACTAATTAAAGAATAAACTTCAAGATTTTTCAGTTAAATTATCACTTGTAACAAGTTCATGAGGTTAAAACTTCTCTGGGATTTCTATGCCACACTGAAGTACAGCTATGCCCCTTGTGAATGAATTTGACAGATTTGATAGAACTGCTAGAGATTGTTGCTGTGTCATCTGCTGGATAAATGCCTTGAAATAAGTGAATATTTTCACAGGAATTGATCTGTGCTTGATTTGTACTTGCATAGTCTATTTATATCTCACAAACATAAACTGTACTCTGTGCAGATGGCTTAGTTCTGACAATGCAGTACAAACTGAGTACACTCCTCCTTTCACACTAATGCCAATACATCTCTCCTGTTATTAATAAGCTATTTAGACACATTCTGACAGCAGACTAGACCTCATCTTTGAGATGAGTACCTGACACCCATATTTCTTTGCTCTTACCCTCTGTTTCTTTTCACCATTCATCACACTGACTCTTACTTCCTATCCTCTGCTGTGAAATAGACACTACCTTCGTTTTTCACCAACAGTAAAACAGATCAAGGTGGATCCATGTGTTGGTAAAGATAAATGTTGAGGCTAAAATCTTTCCTTGTGTGGCTTCTGTTAAATTTCATTGTGTAGCATTTGTATGCTTTTCAGCTATGATACACAAAAGACAGTGTTGCAAAAGATTTTTCAGTCTCATAACATTATGCCTTTATAGTAAACCAGTGTCTTTTTAGGAAATCAGGGCTTCCACATAGAAATCAAATACCATTTAAACTTCCCTGTTTTGTGACTTAGTTGTCCAGTCTTTTCAAACAGCCCCTTCTCAAATGGCACAAGGTGGTACATCATGTCAAGGAGAGGATTGGCAAAATGTGCCTCAGAATTATTTCAGTGTAATAGTGATAAATAAAGATGTTTTTTCCTCTGTAGTTACAGCAATGGTAAGGAATAAAAAATATGAAGATGCATTTGAACAATTCTCATTGGAAGAGTCTTTTTTTTTCACCCAGTGTCTCTCTTGAGGTAAGGTAATTGTAAGTCTTCTCACTTATCATGCTTACATGATAGAAAGAGACAAACAGATTTTTTGGGCATCTGTGTATAATATTTTGTCCCTGATAATGAACTAAAATATTTGGTTCTGAAGGAAGTAATTTTTCTTTTGTCTTACAAAGCAGTTTGTTGCAAGAACTAAATTTGGTGATACAGGAGTAGGGAGCCTGCTGACTTCTGATAGTCCATCAAGGCTGACAGCTTAAGAAGACCTGCCAGGGTAGCTGTTCTCTCAGTTGGCTGAGCAATGGCATTTTCATCAAAAGAAAAAGTTCAGAATTGCCTTCAGAGAAAAACTGACTCTGACTTTTTGAACTTTCAGACTACTGAGCTGACCAGAGTGAAACCAGTTGTTGAGACATCATGCATGGATCTAAGGGACAGGTGGGTCCAAACTATGCCGGAGAATCGTGATAAGACATTCAGCCTGGGGTTTTTTTTCTATTTACTTCTTTTTAATAATTGTTCTTGCTCTCCTGTTCGTTCTGAGTCTCACCTGCTTTTCACCATTTCTCAGTAGTAGTGAATACACAAGATATCCTGTGAGAAACCTGAGACCACTTAAAAAGCAGCTCTAAGATGAGTTCAGCTCACATGCACAGAGCAATGTTCTCCTTGAACATGAAGATCCAGACTGAAGGGAAACTGGGCACCTCCTGGATGTTATGGTTCCTCGGGAGCTTTCACTGGTGTCCATTCAGCAGCAGCTGTTCTTTTAGAAAGTATATTCTGTACAAAAAGAACACTAAGAGCAACTCAATGGCGAAATTAGAGATCTACACAGATTACACTCCCAATGCAAAGGAATGGAGTAGCTTAACTTTCAACTCCTGCTGCTTAATGTTGATTTAATATATTGTCTTGACTTTTAATAAGGTTATTGAAAGATAAAAGCATATAAAGAGCTGTGCCACAGATGCGACAGTCAGAACTTCATATGCAAAATAAAAAGAGACATTATAATAAAATGAAAATTGAATGTTGCTTGTATAAAATCTGGCTTTGTTTAGATGCATAAAAAAGCAAACACTGTTCCATACTGAGGTTTTCAAGAATGTCTTAAGTACACAGTGCTTCTGATGCCACCCCAGTTGCCTATATATAGATCTGTCTTGTGTAAAGAATTTAAAAAGCATTAGAATGGAGAAATCAAAGAGACAATAAATTTTAAACCAATCTTATTGTCTGCAGCCTAAAGTGTTATTAAGATCAAAGTGGAGCAAACATCTGGCATTTGCCTTTCTGCAAAAATTAGATCAAATTACCTACCATAGGATTTAGATCCATTCAGTAAGTTCTTTCCATTGTACACATAGTTTTCTCCCTCCTTTTTATTTGCTAAATCCAACTTAACACCCAAATTCTAGCCTCTTCATTCATTTGAAGTTGAAAAAAATTAACAACAAAAATGGAAATCATGTTCCTCATGAATATCTGTTTCCGAAGGAACATTCAAGGTCCTTCAGATCCTAAAGAGAGAAGTTCAGCAAGACTTCATCCATTAAGTGTAATTGTCTAGAAATAAACTTAACTGAGTACACAAAACCCTGTCCCCATCCTTAAAAAAGAAATTCTTCGAGACTGCTCTTGTAACTAGTGTCATTGCTGACTTTATTCCTTATTAATCACTCCTAAAGGGTGTTGTTAAGAAGCTTGGCACAGTGGCCAATAGTTTTATGTATAATCTTATCCAGTATACATTTTTCAGACTTCTAAATATATCTAATGCACACCTTGACTTTAGAGAGATAAATACATTCATGTTACATCTATATAGCATCATTGTTTAATTCTCTGTATAGAACGATGCACTAATACAAAGCTAAGACTGAGAGTGTCTCTTCTCTTAAATACAGAAAGTAATGTCCTTACACCTCAAAAACTGGATTACAGAATTTGAATTAAAGGAAAACAATATTTTCTGAAAATTCATCATCATATGAATCAAAAATCTCAACAGTGCTCAGTAGTGATGCCATACAATAAAATTATGATTAATGAATTTGAGTATTTTGTTCCATATGAGCTGTAAATTACACATTAATTCTTTCCAACCACTTTATTGCCAGAAACCTTATTGACATTACTAGCCAGAAAGGTAAGACACAGGTCTCAAATATTCTGAAGAGAGAGATTTTTTTAACCTTTGTTATTTTGTGCTCTTGTAATATGAGCTGGAATATTACTTTTTTCCACAAGGCCTTCTTTAAAAAAGAAATGCAAATGTAGCAAGTTCAAATTTGCTTTGCAGAACTTTTCTTGTGAGTAAGTGTAACTTTTCCATTTCACCCATCCCCAAGCTATGTGATTGACATCTGTACCCCAGCAAGGGGGAGTTATTGCTTATCACAACCTAGAAGTTTGGGGGGGTTTAATGCAATCCCAAATAATCTTTTTTTTACGTCAGTATAGACTTCAATTCTTATATCTTGCTCCTTGATTAAAAAAAAAAAAGGTGGATTATGAATTTTATTTTCAAAGCTTCTGGAAAATAATAGGAAAGAGAGCAAGTGACAGTTAAAATTTCTGTACTCCTCCACCCAGACCCATGAAAGCTAGAAGAAGAATTCAGGCAGCCAGAAGCCACACATTGTCAAAGGGCACCTTAAAGTCATCAGCTACATTCCCAGGCAGGCAGTGCAGACAGGCTTCAGATGTTTTTATGTAAATGCATTGCAAGGTAGCATCAAAAATCTGCACTGGGATTCCCTGTGATACTTGTGCGTTGCTGGGAATTTCTGGTTTCATTCTCAGCTGATTAAAAAAAAACAAATCTGATGGTTATTAAAAATATGTACCAGTGATATCTCCATTTTTTTGGCTAAATACAAATACACATTAAATTTTCACTCCCTCAAAATTTAAATGAGGCACCTCTCCCCTTTGGTTAGTGCATTGCAACCATCCAGGTAAGCAGGACAACTCAGAAAAAATTTTGGACATTCTTCTGCCAAAATTGACTGTTGTACCTCAGTGATTAATGAAGTGGTTTCTAAGGCAGGTTTGAGTTATTTGGAGTGAATAAGATCTAAGCTTTTTTAACTTGGTTGTTCTCCTTCAGGAAACCTGTGGGAAAAATCTACAGTGGGAAAAGAATATCAGCCCCAAGGATGCAGTTCTAATTCTCCTTTTGGTTTTGTTTGGGTTGGGTTTGGGGTTTTGTTTTGGTGGCGGGTTTTTTGTTTGGTTTGGGTTTGGGGTTTTTTTCACTCAGCAGAAGGTAAATTACTAGATGAAGTTAGTGCATCATTTTTGCAAAGGCAAGGTCCCTGTTCCCAGCCAGGCACCGCTGGTGACAGGCAGCTGGAGCAGAGCCACGGTGCTGTCTGTCCAGCTGACCCGGCTGTACCTACTGTGCACATCTGCTGCTCAGATGGGAGCGCACGCCCGGCAAATCCAGCGTGCGTTCTCTTGGTGCCTCAGTCTGACAGTGTGGGCGTGAATTAACGGCACAGCACATGGATGACAGAGCACACACGGAAGCCCCCAACAGAGATCCAGCCTGTCTCACTGGGGACAGAGAAAAGGATGGTCTCGTTTCTATCTGCATCCCTGGCAGCAGATCAAGGTGTGTGAATTCTCTCTTACCTTCTTTTGAACGGTGCACTATATATATATTTTCAACAGTGAACTATAAAGCACATGGGAGGTATCATCAATTCAAAGCTGGTATGTAGGTAAAATATAAATTATAATGAAATTATATGTAAATATATAAATAGTAAGACCATGGTACCATGGAGTACTAGAAAGCTAAGCCCAGGAAGTTTTTCTCTGGTTTAAATATTCAAATAAATATGTATATACACAACTTTTCAAGGAAACTTATTCTGTTCAACTGTGCCCATATCTCAGACCAGAAAAAATCAATCACCTTGCAAAACTAATGATTCTTAGCTAATTTTATTTTCTTTTCAGTAAGCTTTAGAAGCATGAAAAAGCTAGACGTGAAGGAAGACTAAACTAAAAGGGGTGGAAAGTTTAAAGAAATCTGTTCTCTCTGGGTGCAGTCCTTCCTCAACCCGGGCCTTGCACATGTGCTGCCAGCAGGGACAAATCTCCCTGTTCTCTTTTGTAATTGTTTTTCATCTCCTCTGTCCCTATTTGCAGCTTGTAATGTGCTGTATTATAAAGGTGTTCCTTACTCTTTTTTTTTTCTAGAACTGAGACTAAACTGCTAGCTAAACATGAAACTGAGATACAGCATAAGGCAGGCAAACCAACTTCAACTTTAACTACAACAATTCAAGGCTGATTTGTATTTTGAACTGTCACTATATGGTTTACAAGGGGAAAAGTGTGAGCAAAGATTGAGAATTTCCTTCTATAAATTGTGGAAGGGTGAGGGGGAAGTGACAGATCTCATTTAAAAACCTTATTGAAGTAGCCGTGTTGAATGATGGTGCCATTGCTTGTCTCTATGTCTTATTGTCATAATGTAAAGCCTTTTATAATTAGAAGAAACCACAGAAGTCAGCATAGAGTGCAACAGATCCAGAAAGAGCTGGAAACTTAAGGAAGGAAAAAAAAAGGGGAAAAAAAGGGGGGGAAAAAAAACAAACAAAAAAACCCACCAAAACAAAACACCCACACACCCAAAAAAAAAAAAAACACAAAAAAAAAAAAACCACCAAAACCAAAACCAAACAACAATAGACACAGGCTGGAGAAGATATTTTATTTATTCGTTACTACTAGTTAAAATGACGTACAAAATGCTGGGAAGAAAAACTCCAATTCTATTCAGTTACAAAATAATTAAAACTTCATTTTAAACCAAGTTTTGCTTTGTGAGACCGAGCATGAAAATACTGCAGCCTTAGGTTATATAGTCCATTGTTTTTAGAATAAAGCAGACATTTAAATACATATTGTGGTTGATATTAAATATCTCATATAATTGTAAGTTAGCAGAACTTTCTTACTCTCAGGCAATAACTAGCAATTCATAAAAGTTCTTTGTATAAAATTTACATGGGTGAGGAGGGGATCTGCCTCAAGGGGAGTTCCATCATGATCTCTGCACAGGCAGTTTTAGAACATAAAGATTTGGAATACTTTTATCAATTTTACTTGAGAATTCTAGCCAAAACCTAAAGGATTCAGTAATGTTTGAAGCTTTGCTTAACAGCTAAGGGTTTAGGGACATAGCAGTCACTGTCAAAGAAAATGGGAATTTTGCTGTCAACTTTATACGAAGAAGAAAACCATTCATAAGGTGGTCCCATTTCTTGAACACAAACCCAAGCTAGTATAAAATTTAGTCCAGCAATGACTGACGTTGGCCCTCTCCCCTGGAAAAAAAAAATTAAAAAGTAATTTAAAGGAAAACATTCCCTGCCTATTATTAGTGAAAGAGAATTTGTATTAATAATAACATTAAATATCCATATCTTTCTGTTTAACTATTCACATTCCACACAGTGGAAACCTACCTCCTATAATTCCAGATTTTAAAACTGGATTTTAAAATCCATGAAGAAATATGCCATACTGCTGAGTGAGAGTACACTGAATGAAATGCATTTTGATAATACCAATAAACGAGTTGCAATCAATTTTACAAACACAAACCTCACAGCAGTGGATTTTTCAGAAAAATTAGATTAGTTGTAGCGATGCAGGATATCACCAATAAATGTGTGATGCACTGTGTAACAGGTGGGACAACTGATAAAATGAAGCCACATGGAATGCATCTGTGACATGCCACTCATCATATATCTTTCCCTTTGGGCATGTTACTAAGGGCAGAATTCTCTTCCTCAACATTCTATGGCAAGAAATTACGTCAAAGTAATCAGCTTATAGCTGAGAGAGGCATCTGGTGTGAGAGAGAACAGTTATACTGATAGTGGATACAAGAGAATATTGCTGCTGAGCGGGGACACAGAGTCCTGGACTCTCATCATACAGAAAGTGTGGACCTGACTCCCATTTCACTCGTACCAGTGATGTCAAGGTTGGTTTCAGGCCTGGTCCTGACTCTTGCACAGGAACATGCCTTTGCTTGACAGGACCAGCTCTCGAGGCGCCACAGGCACAGCACAGGCACGGGCAGTGCACAGGCACAGGCAGGGAGGTGTGCAGCACCCTGCAAGCTCTTCAGCACCCAGCTGGAAAGTGCCCTTGCAAGGGCAGAACCCAGGACACCCTCAGGCTTCCCAGTGAGTGCTCGGGAAAGCAAGGGCAACATGCATGGATGGGCTGCCTCTCTGGTCCAATCCCCAGAACACACCTCATTAAACTAACTCCCTTTGTAGGACCTTCTCTGCTCTTGCCAAACTTTACAGCACTGATCAAGTTTAAACTCCTAATCCTGAAGGAAAGAAAAGACAAGATAACATCACAAGTAAGAAGTCATCGAGCTGTTGGAAGTAGTCTGTCCCCTTCTATGTTTTTTTCTTCCCAAATGAGAGGGGCAGTCAGTCCTAAGTTTTCAGGAAATTCTCTTACTTACTCCAAATCCAGTTTAAATGCAAGTCTGTGGTAAAAGATATAAAAAGAGAATCATTGCTGGCAAAGTTCTGCATCTCTGTTTCAACAAACTGCATGCCTGTGGCAAAGCTAAAATAACAATAACAATGCAATGTTTACTAGTCATGAATGTCGTGTCTTTTGTCTCTTGTGTGGTTATTGCATTTTCAGTCACATGATGCTTGTTTTAATTTTTGCTCTGCTCTTTATGTACTAAATTACTGCCATTCTGTACTTGATCTTGGTTAGCAAGATTTTTGTGCTGTGGTTATGTATGTGTGTGAAAAAGAGGAGTTTGGATACACACAATGAAGTAGGCATATTCATTGCATGTATGTATAGATACCACTGCCTAAAAGATACGGCATATACATATATATGTAGATATGAAGAATAACTGATATCAGAAATACAAGACATCAAATGGATCTAGTGGCATAAGAATGGATTTTGTTTGGTTTAAAGAGCCATTAGAATTCAGAAGTATATTTATAGCCTTGTATATAGTTTCTTTTTAATTTATGTAATATATGACTAGGTATATAAATTAAAGCAAAACGGAAACAGAAGACAATATCTCTTCCTCTGTGTCTTCCTATTTGTGTATCTTTCCTTTTTCTACTCCCTTTTGCACTCTCCCTGTCTACTTGCTTTGACCTTTTGCTTTCTAAGTTGCTGTAGATCTGTTTCCCATCCACCTATATTGACTTTTCAGCACTCCCACATGCCCCCATTGTTTTCCAGACATGGCTTTTGGATTACAGCTATTTTTTTGACAAAGCATGTTAGAAACTCTTGACATAGCCTCTATTTTCAGTGATGGCTTTGCTACACTTTAAATTGCTCTTTGTCTATTTCTTATATAAGAATAGATTCATGCTTTGACATATATTGTCCTCCCACTTTGATGTTTCACATAATACAGTAAAAGCAAACAGCACAAAGGTGAACATTCGCAAAAGCCACAGCTCCACTTTCCCAGCAAGCAGCTAAAATGCAAATATACACTAGGAAACCTAATTCATGACTGTGGGTCATTAAGGGGCTTTTCATGTCTCATACCCTTGTTACTTTTTTTGTGTGTGTGTGTGAACATTCATGTATTTGCTCGTCCATATCCATTTTTTCCCTTATACACACACAGAAGTGCATGCCCTTTCTTTACATGAATTATTTCTTTCTTTTGGGGGGGTTTTGCTTGTTTCAGGTAATTCACTAGATCCCTTTCAGTTTTGCCCAGCCTTGAAGGTACGCTAGATCGTGCGACTCACTTCCGCGCTGGCAGCGATTGCGTACAGTCAGAGTGCAATTGCTACTTTTTCTCAGTTTAGTCCAAGTCAATAGATATACACCGGCACTCCTTAACTCGGGTGATTCTTTTCTTCTTTCTTGGGGGCTGAAGCTCAGGGCAATTGAGTGTAACAGGCATGGTGGTGAATTTCTTGGGCTTGCAGAAGGAACAAGACTGGAAGGAGCCTTCTTCTTTACGGACATGCCTGGGGATGTAGAATGAATTGCACTGGCCATAGCAGAACCTGTTGATAATGGTACGACTGTTGCAGCCTTCTTCGTGGATAGTTTGTTTGAGGGGTTGGGTTTTACACCAATCCCGCTTTAGGTACTTGCGCTCAGTGATGTGCAGCGCCTCCTGACTAGACTCCAGCACCTCTTCAGCTGGCATCGAGGTGCCTTTTCCTCGCTCTCGATGCCTGGAGCCTGACTGCTGCTGTGTCTGCATTTGCTCTGAATCATTGGGCTGATCCTTGACAGGAGGAGGGATAGCACCTTGAGATCCACGATTCCTCTTTCTCCCTTCGGCTGTTGGTAGCAGAAATCCCATCAGAAGAAACAAAGCACCAATGGCATACAGTGTGCGGACCATCCTGTATGAAGGAAGTTGAGGAAATAAAGCACAGTTGTGGATTTCAGATATCAACAGAAGACAGGTATGCAGTAAATTTTCAGTTCATAAAAGAAATGTGTGCACCCCTACACATAAAAATATAAGCATTCAAGCCTGTACCAGCTGAAAAGCTGTTCCCAAATTACCAAGTGATAAAAGCTTTCAAATAGTTATTGAAAGTCAGAAGCTAAAGTAAGCCCAAACAGAATTTTGTTTGTGTATACTCCATCTTTTTCCAGCTCTTTTCTCCATGTGCATTACCCTAGTTCTCATTCCCTTCTTATAGCTCACTGACATATAGGAAGATTGCTCCTGACTTACAATGGTGGAAGAACAAAGTTTACATTACACAAGAATTCATTTATATGACACAGCTATCTACAGTAGCAGAGGGCTAAAGTCTTTGTCTCAGCAGACATAGTCTAGATTTGTGCTCCTTAATCCGACTCAGAAACTTTATACAGCTTCTTGTATAATGTACATCCAGTGTATATAACATATATGCTGTTTACACCTGCTGCCTGTTTTACAGCTTCCCAACCTCTGTCACACTGCATCTCTAAAGGTGTATACATCTGAGTGTAATGATGTTTAAGCTGAGAGATTTGGAACAAGTCAGGCAACTGACATAAAAAGAATATTTTGTACAGGTTAAAAGAGGTGCATCTATCATTTCAAACTACGTCTTCTTGCACATTACTCTGAATCCTTGATAGAAGTAATACAAATGCAATCACAGTGCTAAGAATTTTTCAGAGCCCTAAATTTTATTTATTTTACACTGAATGATGTTTTAGGAGGACAGCAGAATTTTGTATATGACATTAAATATCATAGAGTTTGTGCACACAAAAAAGGACCACTTCAGGAAGTGCAGTTAAGTGGAATCCTTCAAAACTGTATGGCTGCTCCAAACCTAATTATTGCATAGGAAAAGACTTTCTTTCCTCCCTTATTCTACCATTTCTGCTGCTTCCCAAATCTCTGAGATCTTGAGGCTATTCAGTCAGCTCAAACCACAAACCAGCACAGTAGAAACTCATCAGCATCACACTTCCCCCTTCCAGAAGTACTATGGTCTCCGAGTTTTTTCTGAAAGGAGCTATGTGGTAGCACGACAGACAGATGAGGGAATAAGTCTCTGAGGGACCCTCCCCATGGGAGCTTGGAAGATGGCACCAGAAATGAGCAACTCCTTGCAAAAAAACCCTGTAAAACGCTAAAATTATGAAGAGGCACAGGCATTAAAAAGGGAAAGTACTGTGAAAAAAAAATGCTGAGGAATTCAGTGTTTTCTACCTGCTTGGAGTGCTGCAGTTGTATCCCTTATTTGACTTGCCTTATCGGTATGGAAAAAAATTAATGTTTGAATTGAAGAGTCTTGCTTGTGTTACTGCCCGAGAAACATGTGAAACCAAGGGCACTGTCCTGGACGGCTTTATCCGCTCTGCCTGAGACCACACAACTAGGCAGGAAAGCAGCCAAATGCCAGTGCTGTGAGGGCCACCTAGAGACTCAGCAGAGGCTCAGGGTAAGTACCATTTGCTATAAAAGATAACTGCTAATTTCTCAGTTATTAGGTCTTTTCAGCCACATGGAGAAAGTAAGTGTTATGCTGTTCAAACAGCCTTTCTCATCAAATGGATTGGGAGAGGAATTCCTGAAGTAGAAATGTGTCATAGGAGGTTCCACTACATTCAAGGAGTTGCTTGTGGATCGAATACTTTTAGTGTTTGTCATCCAAGTGTTTGAGCACCTAGAATTCCTGATACAGCACAGATGCATGCATTCATTTCAGTAATTTCTGTTTGTGTACCAGCATGTCCTATGTTTGGCAGAAGCTTCATGCTTCAAGGATGGGTGTAAGAATGACACTATTGCTGACTCCAACAGACAATTTGGAAGGGCTGCTGTTAGTATCTAAATGAAATATGGTATGGAACACACAATTTTAATAACCTTAAGGCTTTCACATAGGAAAAAATGAGTTGGGAATTCCAATTAAAGAAAAATGCAGCATAATTTCAAGTGTCAGCCTGGACTTCACACTTGCTGGTTTTTCTTCATCTCTATTACAACTTGAACATTATTTAAACATGTTTCATTTTAATTTTAATTTTGTCTTAAAAGTAAGTTTTAAAAGAATTATAAACTGATGCTTATTTCCTCAAGAGATCAGAATGATTTCTTTCAAAACTATTCCTATTTCTCTGGCGACTGTCTAGTCACCAGTATTTTAATATGCACTTTATTTACTCAATATGGTGCCAGAGTCTTAAAAGAAAAAAAAAAAAAAAAAGAAAAGAAAAGTAATTGCATGAAGTTGAAAATAAATTGCTAGGTTGTAAGCAGTGCCAGAAAACTTCAGGTGTTTATTTTATTTAGTGTCCCACAGCTTGGATGAGGTTCCACCAACATGAATATTCCTTGACTACTTTTTTATTTTTAAAACTGATTACCTCCACATTGTTTTCTTTCTTTTTTTTTTTTTCCCCCATAAAAGTGCAATCGATGACACAGCAAGGTCTAGTCCTATGAAAATGAGGTGTACTTTGGGATGGGAATTTGGGGGAAATTTCATGGTAGTATCTACTATTGTAAGGTCTGTGTCCCAGATTCATGTAACTTTATTAAGCACATGCTTATCCCTAAGGAAATGCAAGCATGTGTTTCAATGTAATCCTAAACTGGGAAGAAGGTAATTTTTCACTGGGTTGGTTTCCAGCCTTAAAGGTGGAAGCTGCATTACATGCTCATAAAAGAAATTGGAATTCAAATGAAAATTAGCCACTCAGCAGAAACATTTGTTATGGTCACCTCCAAACCACACATCTAAAAGTAAAAGTAATCTAATCATTTAGGGATAAATACAGGTTAAATACAGAAGGGGCTGTGTGAATTTCAAGATCCCCACAGCAGCTAAGCAGGATCCTTTTTTAATAATAACTGATTAAATATTTATTTAAAAATTAAGATTTTAATTTTTAAAATGCAAAATACAAAGGAAAATGAGGTGGTATGCCTCAGGAAGGAAAGCAGCCAAAATGCAGTGTGGGCACCTTATACCACCTCTGGACCCAGGGCAATGCATTTGCTTATGAGAGAAGATGACACCTTTGCTTACATTACGAAGTGAAGTGCTTCATCTGTCTATGAGTTAGGAGTTGTGAATGTTTCCTTAACAAGGTTTTTTATTACTGAAAGAAGTAGAACGCAGAAGAGGACAGTAGAAGTAACTAAAATCAGTGTTACCATACCCAAAGTTTTACTGAAGAAAAATCTCTCCTGAAATAAATGCTTTTTCTCCTCATTACACTCACAATTCTGCAGAAGTAATAGCTCTGGAGCTGTGAGAATCAGGCTGCAAAAGCTTATATTCCACATTTCTGCAAAATTTCCATTTCTTGATACTAACTGGGTCTTACACTGGCATAACCAGAAATCCTTTTGAAAATTCATTTGAGAATCCTTTGAACAAACAGATGACCATAACCAAAGTGATCAATGCCCTCTTGCTTTATTCAGATCCAGAGAGATACAACAGAATTAATATTTACTTCTTTAAAGTAACACAATACTCCAAAACTCTATTCTTTCCATATTTCACTGCTGAGTTCCACTTTTCATCATCTGTAAGCTCTTAGTCCTAAAGCCAAAAGAAGTTTTATTGCTGACTTCAAACAGGAGCAGAATTGGGTAACATTCATATCACTTCACATGTGGTTTTATCTAGACCCTGAGATCTCACCATCTAAGAAATTAAGGAGATTAAGAAATTTGTGGATTAATACTAGCAACTATTGACAGAGAAATAAAAATGCTTTCAGGTTTACTATGTCATACAACTAAGCTGTAATTTTTTCATTTTTGCATTTTCTGCTATGAATTAAGGATCTCCACATGTCAGTTCATAGACAGAATTTCCCTATGAGTTCATAGGCAGAGTCAGAAAGTTACTACTGGTATTTTTAGCACAAGCAGCAACTTGTTTAAAAGATCTGGATGGAAACCTGGTTGAAATATACAGCAAAATTGTCACAGACCTTAACAGGCTTGTAATTTCATCTGTAAAACACTTTTACTAGAAAAATATTATGATGAGCCATGGACTCCTGTCCTTCACAGAAAACATGAAAAATAATCTGGTGAAAAAAAAAATTTATCTGGTAGACTTCAAATACAAGCCAAAGAAAGACACAAAACACAATCCCTTTGGCTACTGCAAAAATAGAAGTGGTTTATGTCCCGAAGGATCAGAATAATTTTATGCCTCACATATTACATCTGATTTACAGAAACACTCTTACGTAATGTTTTCATAGTTCATAGATCTGTATTTTTAAATATTAAAAAAGGCATGGTAATGACAGTTCCCAGAAAACTGTATTTTTCTTTTTCTGAAATCAAGACAGCAGAACTAACACTGTGTTTCGTAGAATTTGGATACATTTACATTTCAGAAAATTTCTTCTTGAGAGTCATAGAGATGAAGGTTTTGAGACATATAATGAGTGTAGGCGGGAATTTTAAAACAAACAAACCCTTGAAACCTTGAAAATTCTCCGTTTAAGAAAGTATTTTTCTGCAGGACATCCTATGGGACTCCAAGAAAGCTGAACATCATGGTGGGCATGGCTGGTACCAGAACCGAGTTTGCCTTGCCTGAAGACGCCCACGCAGCCTGACAGCTCCCAGCTTCCCGGCGCGAAACTCCCTTCAGTCACATTTGTTCACGGAGCCCTAAAACAACCGCCATAGCTTTGCTCCTCTCTCTGCACTGCCGTGCGTGCTGAAAAGGAGAGTGTCTTCAGCAGAAGCTACGCATTTCTGGGTAGCATTGCCGAGAGAAAAAAAAAAAAAAAAAAAAGCTGTAGTACAGCTTGGCCCTGAATGCTAAAGAAGAGCAGAGAGCTATGGGCATCGGTGCCTTTTATCACTTAGACACAGACCCAGCGCACGTTCGTTAGTTATTCCTGGGCTTGCTGGGCGCAGAGAGGAGCGGGACAGGAGCAAAGCACTTCCCCAGCTCACGGATCACCGGGCTCGGCTTAGAGGTAGCGGAGGTTGCGGGGGCCACTGGCCCTGCACCCAGAAGTCGCCGCTCACAAAACGCGTGACTAAACCCCGCGACCTGTCAGCAGCAGGCAGAGCCAAACGCACGCTGGTGCCTCAGAGCCCCCATCCAAAAGGAGGTTTCCCCAGCGCTGTATCTCGGCCCTGATGACCGAAACGGGCTTCGCTTGCCATTGCCATGCCACCGAGAGGAACCACGAATGGGACACCAGGAACGAGGCTGCAGCTGATGGCCTGGGAGGGACGTTATGGGTCAGCACAGCGGGCCGGGGGCCGCGCACCTTCGCAGCCCCGCACGGCCTCCGGGCAGGAGGGCCTCGCCGCACCGCCCAAGCCGAGGAGGTAAGACGGGGCTGTGGCTGAGCGCAGCCTGGCTGTGCCGCGGGGATCGCCGGCGGCCGTCAGGGCGGAGAGGCCGCAGGCTTGGTTTGGCTTGGCATGGCCGGGAGCGACTCGGCCCGCCTTCCCGGGGGCGCGGACGCTCCTCGCGGCGGCTGGCGACACCGACCGGCTCTTCCCACGGGGCACGGCCGCCGTCTAGGTTAACCCAACGGAGGACGAACTCTGTGAAGTGACTGCCAAGCCCCCAGGGGATCGTATTGAAACGGACGGGTCAAGCAAGCAGGCGCCTCCAGGAGGGAAAAGCCCTGCGCCAAGTCGCGCCGCTGGCCCCAGGCCGAGAGGCGCGCGGCCCTTCCGCGCCCGCGGAGCCGCACGGGCCGGCGCGCTGCAGGGAGGTCACCGCGGCCGGGCCGAGGAGCCTGTCAGCGGGGGTAAGGGGAGCGGTGGCCGACGGACGCACGGAGCCGTCGG
Source organism: Mystacornis crossleyi (assembly GCA_013400655.1). Classification (NCBI taxonomy): domain Eukaryota; kingdom Metazoa; phylum Chordata; class Aves; order Passeriformes; family Timaliidae; genus Mystacornis; species Mystacornis crossleyi. Next base: position 116,415 of record VYZQ01027439.1, on the reverse strand, counting down.
CTCGACAAAATTCCCGCGGCTCCGAGTCAGGTGGGAGGGCTGGGCGGAGAGTCGGTGGAGGTCTCCGAGCGCAGCGTCCGGTCCGGTCCCGCCCGACGCCGCGCGGTGAGGGACGCGCGGCGCTGCCCACGGGACCCGACCCCGCTGGCACACACCGAGTCTCCCGGTCGGCACGCATCCCGCCCCGGGAGCTCCTGAGGTACCAGGAGCACGATCCTCTGAGAGCCAGGCCAGGACAGATCCGGGGGCTGAGCGGCCTCGTAGAGGGCAGCTCGGCGGGACGGGACGGGATGGGATGAGATGCGATGGGGCTGGCACCTGGGGATCTGCCCCCGCCCCGCTCCGTGTAGAGGCCAGGCCGGGATTTTTCGGTGTCTCGGGTGGGCGCCGAATCCAATTTGTCGGGAGTGATGCTGTAGGCGGAGATGAGAGGCAGAGCTAACGGGGCTTTTGCAGTCCCCGTGCTTGTCAGGGGAAAGAGATGTAACGGCGCCCTAATCCCCAGCACTGCGGCGGAAAGGTCGGCGCGCCTCACTCCCGCCGGCGGGAGGGACGGGCGTCACCCCCTGCAAAATCGAGACGCCCCGGCTAGACACCGGTGAACGGCTCCTTCTCTTGCCCCTCCCTGAAGGTAGGATAGAGAGCTTAAAATTTTGCCTCCGACAGAGACCGGCCCAACTCCGCAGCTGCCGGACCCCTTTGCGCCCTCGCTGTGAGTGCGCGCAGTGCGGCGCGTCCCAGCTCACCTGCGCGGCGACGGCTCCTCGGCGGGGCTCAGTTCGGCGGCGGTGGCTCCTCGGCGGGGCCTGGGGCTCTGCCCGGCGGGTCACTCGGTGGAGAGGGTGGCGTGGGAGCCCGGAGCTGCCCGGGAGTCCATAGAGAGAGTCTCGGATCCTGCCTACAAATTGCAGCAGCGCCGGGCTGTCTCCCATTTAAATGTCTGCCAGCTGAGATCTGCGCTCCAAGCCCCTCCAGATCATTGGACAAGCGCCTCCAAAGCGCGTGTTATCCGCCCCTTTTAACACTTCCATAAACTTCCACCAGGGAAAGCTTTCAGTCATCTAGATAAACACTCGACTACTTTCCTGTCTTCAGAGGATCGGTGCTAAAGGTCACCACCCCAAGGAATTGTTCCTGGAATGCACAGAAAATTCACATTTTCCATCCCCATTAAAGTATGACAGTTAAGAAGAATTAAATCCTACCCCCTCCCACCGCCTCCGCCGCCCTTCTGAGCACGCGGGGCGCTTCCCGGCCCATGACCGGCCGGGCGAGTGGGCCCGCTGCGGGGAGCCCGTGACCGGCCTGCCTTGGCCGGGAGGGAGGCAGCCACCTTTGCGGCCCTCCCTCTTACAGACTGGCTTTCTGCAGTATGCCGAGAGTTTCCCAGCTTTGGAAAAAAACCTCTGTGGTAATGTCTGTGTGCAGAGGGTGTTTAAAACCGTGGCTCGCGATCCGCAGCCCCGCGCTCACGGCTCTGTATCAGTGATGGGTTGGTTGCGGCGGGGTGTCCTTTTTTTTTTTTTTTTTTTTTTTGTCCCGCAAGAGGCGAGGCACCTCGGGTGTCCCCTCACTAGGTTTCTCGGTGGGGGACGGGCTCCTCCAGCCTCCCGCGAGGGGCAGAGACGGCGAAGGAGCGGCGCGTCCCGCCGAGGCTGAGCGCGGAGCGGGCCGGAGCCGCCCGACAGTCGGAGCGCCCGCGGGGCCGAGCAGGACCGCGCCGAGCCAGCCCCCGCGGGGTCCCAGGGGTCGCTCGAAAATAGGCAGAAAGCAGCTGGGGCTGAGCGTTTGGCAGACCGAGCCCTTCCCAGCAGTACCCGGGAATATCTCTCTGCGCTGCAGCTGCCCGAAGCGTACCCCGAATCTGCAGACAGCGTCGGGCTGGGGGCATCGAGAGGCAGAGTTCTGGGGGTGTAGAAGGACCCCACATCTCCGCAGGGAAGCCTGCACTTCCTCCAGTGCTATCCGGCCGCCCCGTCCTCCAAGCGTGCCAGTGCCGGCGCTCGTCTCTTGCGGACTTCATACCAGGGAGGCACGCGGTGCTACCCAGAGTCATTACGCGCAGGAGCAGCCTCTGAACCACGGGCTGACTTTTGGGCTTGCTAATTAAACGGAGACGTTTGTCAGCTGCCACTTCCAGCTGCGAGCATCACTCAGGAGAAAGCAAGGCTGAGGGACAGGGACACGAGCGCTGTAGGTAGTACCGATGGGTCTGTGCTCTCGTTGCTGTTGGGCATAAGTCACTGCCCGTGAATCAAACCAGCCCCGTTCCTCGGTCACCAGCAGTCAGCACCCACCTTGGACCTCAGACAGACCCGGATCTCACCTGACAAAGAGGTAGTTTTATTGTCCCTGCTTTTGCAGACGGGGAAGGCGAATTAAAACGAAAGGGTTTGCTACATTAGGGATGCCAGAGCTAGGCAAGGTGCCAAGTTTCTGACTTTTCACAGTACTTAGCGGTGGCTTGCTCTTTGCTAAGACCAAAGCATGGCTGCCCTTAGTGCCTGAGTGCTTAGCAAGGTAGTGAATTAGGCCCATTACAATAATTCACACACATTTAGCGAAAGCTTGTTAAAAGAAGAATCACTTCAGTCACAGGGCAAGTGGCCGTAGTGCAGTGGTAGGTGGCAGCATGAGAAAGAAAATGAGTTGGTCTGCGGAAGCCACTGAAATTCTGAAACAATTATTGGGGAAGGATTACTGGCAAAGAATTACAGCAAATGGCATCGAGATCGATAGAAGTAGAGGCCTAGGGAATTTTTAGGATTTTGGGGGAGTTTACTCATAAAAGTGCTATTATTTTTATTTTATTTACTGAGTTTTTAACTAATTGGGGTCCTTCCTTCGTGAATCCAAAGAAAAGGTCACAATTCCCACCTTTCAATTTGTTGACAGACTTTATGCTCCTTTCCACTTTCTTCTCTTAAACAGTTGTGTTGATATGGAAGGGTCTATTCAGATCGCTTCTGCTCTGTGTCTCTCACTCCAGTGAGCAGCCCCAGAGACAGGCTGGGGAGCTGGTCTGCGCTGCCCCCTCCCCAGGGCCACAGTCCAGCCACTTGAGTGGTGCTGGAGGAGGTGCTTTCTGCAGTTGCTCTGAGCTCCTCTTGATGCCTGATGGCACGGCCACTGCAGGCGCTTCCAGGCACTGCTGCAGGCAAACTTCCTCTCTGCTGTGTTTTTCTGGGATGTCATTTACATGCCACTCTGGCATTGCCTTTCCTAGATGGTACTTCTGGGCAACAATTGCAGAGCAGATATGTCCACTTTATGCCTTACTGCATTCAGGCATCTAGCCAGAGTTGGTGATCTGGAGTAGATCTCACTCTGACTTAAAGCACACTAAGAAACACTTTAGGGAGCAGCTCCTGGTGTGGAAGATGTGTTCCCTCCTCAAGATCCATCTTCCTTTCTTGCACTTGAGTATTCTATACCATATCTTCTCATCTAGTTTCTTTCTCTTAGCTTAATCCGCAGTTTTCCAAGTATGCACTAGCATCTTGGGTCAAGCAAGATAAGTGTTCAGATTTCTCTGACAGTTGGAAAGTAGAATTATTCCTGCAAGTATTTTCTTGTTCATTCAGAAAAATACAAAAATAAATTTGGGTACCAACAAGATAAATAATTGCAGCTGCATCTGGACTGAATGAAGGTAAAATTAACAAAAAAAATTTAAATGAACATAAAGATTATGTCTCTTTTTATTTCTTTGAGATTGAGGGAGGTGGGGGAAAGACGTCTCATCATTCTTTCAGGTATCTGCAATAATTTCCAGCTTGGAAGATTTCTTTATTTCTGCTGGAATCTTTAACAAAACATTCCCTGGGTTTGCTCCAAAACTTCAGCTGTGCTGGTCAGATCCCAACCAAAGACTGGTTAAAAAGGCATCCAGTGCTGAAAAGGAAGTACTTCTTCCTCTTACCATACCCACACTTGAAATTCTGTTGATTCTCATCAGGGCTGCTAATTGGAGCTGGAATACTGATGAGGAAATGTTTTCTAATTATGTAGTATTGAAGAGGCTTATGGAAATCTGCATGTTTTTGTGGTATAGGTATAGGTTTGAGATGAAGAGCTTTAATGTCGTTGGATGGTAGTGGTGGGAATCAGTCAGGTACTGTGAACCTGACTGATTACAGCTGCCCACTTGCTATTCTTTTGGTTGGGGTTCTTTTTTTTTTTTCTTTTTTTTTTTTTTTAATTTACTCTCCCATTTCTTGCTGGTATTCACTGCGTGAGTTGTTTTTTGTTTTAATGGAACAGTAAGAATTGTGTAAGCTTAAAAGGAGTGCTGTACTTAATTCTTGCAGAGAAAAATGTTATTGGGCTGAGCTCCTGTCTGCTACTGCTAACTTTGAGTGCTACTCAAAGTATCCTCACTGCCAGGACAGTTGGCACCTTATTAAAAGCCTTTGCAGAGAAGCAAAACTCACAGGGGCCAAAGCCTCTTCTTGAGTAAGTTGGAATAGTTTTTAATGACTGAGGGAGTTGCATGTGATCTATGACAGCTGAGAACCTGGTCCTACTATACCTAGAAAGCCAGTATCTCTCACTCCTAGGCCTGTTTCTCCAGGTCAGAAGTAAGGCACGCTGTCCAGCAGAGACAGGGCACATCTGAACTGCTTTGCTTGGTATTTTGAACTCTTCTGTTAAGGAGAAAAAGGAGCTTGGCTTGTCTCACCAACACAACAGTAAATTTTCTAACTGAGCCGTAACGAGTCTAGAACGAAGCAGTGACACTGCAGTCTGCTGCTCACCACCTGCTGTCCTGGGGGCATTTGAAGCTGCCCAGTGGAAGTGTGAGGCTATGAAGCTTGGCACAGTTGTTAGCTGTTTGGCGAGACAAGAGATGTGTGCACTGCAGAGATGTCTGGTTTTAGAAATTAATTTTGTGGGACATACACTCACTCCCTCAGATGATAGATGTCTTTATGTTCTGGGATATTTTTGAGTTTCTGGTGGTGTACACTGCTGTCTTCCTGAGTCGATGGGTGAGATCAGCAATGTCTCAGAAGTGATTCATTACTTGGGGCCTAAGCAAGATTCTATGTGGTGTGTGGTGTGTGGGCCATGCATGGAAATGTCCATCATTACATTGCTGCTGAGGTCTGTGAGCTTCTTTGCTGCACATGGGAAGAACACTCCGTGTTTTGTCATAGAAAAGAATTGATACTCAAAGAATCCAGTTTCCTGTGCATTTTAGACAGATCCAAAAGTAATGGACAAAAAAGGGGTTTTTGCTTGTTTCAAACCTAAGTAGGCAGACAGTCATAGCTGGCATTAGGTGAGGGAAAGAGATGTGCACGTTGGTTTCAAGACAGCATACTAACCTACCAGGCCTGCGGTTCTTGTGCAGGTACTCTACTGTTTATTCTATTGCAGATTATTATATGAAAAAACCTCTAACTTAAGTAGCACTGTGCTTCATATCAAGCTTTATAAAGTAGTACCAGAAAAGGCTGAAATTATTCTGAATTGAGTTAAATTTCTCATAAAATTTACTTGTAGAAAATCAAGTTTAAGACTGTGCTTCACTTCGGCAAAATTCTTTTTAATGAAAGAATTTTATTTTTTCTCTTTTTGAGTTTTAGAATTAATGACTATATGGTGGAGGTTGAAAAATACTGTACTTACTGAAAAAGCAGTATTTTAGGTTTATGTTGACAGAACATTGACTTTTTAACATACCAATTTCCATCAGCTGAATGAAAGAAAATTTATTAGGGAAAAGTGCTTATTTTGGGGCAGAGCTTTTTTTGAAAATGAAGTATTTTTGGTTTTTTTACTTTCAAAATATTGCTTGATCCAGGAATAATTTCAAAATCCTCAGAAATAGGATATTAGAAATAAAAAGAAAAAATGAGTTCAAGAGAAAACTTTAAGCATCTAAATAATTTTAAAAGTCCTGGGTTCTGCTCTGAAAAGTACGGTATCCTGGTATGCTTGACAAGCTTTCTTGTTCAGCATATACTGCATGTAGAGTCAGGTTGTGGGCTTGTAATGATCTCCACACCTAGGAGCCATGGTCACCCACCAGCATTCCACTCTGCTATGTGCCGCAGACAGAGAACAAAAAATATGTTTTCTGGCCTCAAAACACCTACATACATAATACAATCCATATGTGACTATTTTTCAAAAGCGATTTAGAAAAGCTTATTTTATTAGGATGAAGTTTGACTGCTGAACAAATATAAGCTTTCATGCCAAATGAAGAAATATCATTTGTCAAGCTAAACTTTTAATAATTTTTTCACAATTTTTTTGATGCATCTTACGTATTTGATGACTATAAAAGAATTTACCAAGAAAATGAAAGCCATAAAATTCCTCTGCCCTCGTGCATTTGCTTTTCTTTTTCTTCTGTCTCCTGAAGCTGTAGGAGGTGTTTGCTGACATGCTTTGCTTTCAGGGCACCTCTGGAGCAATGTGATACAAGAAGTGACTCAGCTAAGCAAACTTTCGTTTGTATGAACATAAGAAGCCCTTATAGTATGAAGCTGTAACTGGGAATTATGAAAAGAGACATCTAAGGAGCTCAATGTGTTATTTACATACATATTTCACTATATGAAGCTATGAAATAAAATTTCCAGTTATGCTGCAAAACTGAAAAACTCCCTTCCCAAACCTTACTGCTTCGCAACATCTCAGACAGATTGCACATGCTTTTAAGACAGGAATAGTTATCTCATGCACAGTTCTGGCAAAAAAAGTCCCTTTTACTTTTTTCTTGCTGTGATGAAAGGCAGCTCGTTGTGTGAGCACCTGTGTTCCAGGGTGTTACCCTTGGGGAGTTCTGTGCAACACCTGTGCAGCACACAGTGTCAGTCTGGCAGGTAAGGTAGGTAGCGGGAAGTCAAGAGATCTAGGCTTTTTTCCTGGCTTTCATGTCTGCAGTCAAACAAAAAAAAAAGAGAGGCAGGAAAGCTATTTTAGCTATTTTATTAGGTAAGGAGATTTGCAATTAGTTTATTTTGGTTTGTTTTGTTGTGGGTTGGTTTGGCTTTGGGGTTTTTTTACTATCCCATTGCCCTCCTTTCAAAATTGAAATCTTATCTGTTCTTTTTGCTTTTCCTGGCAATAACCACATAAAAACAGAATACCAGATTAAAAAAATGTAGCTTTGCAGGAATGAAAGAGCTGAAGCTGAAGCTTTTTCTTTTTTTTTTTTTTTTGTCTGAGACAACAACTTGGAATTTCTGCATTTTATACTTGAAATCCAGTATCAAAAAAATGGCTGCTTTGTTACAGGAAGGAAAAAACTGTTAAACAGTTGTACTGCTGCAGCACCAGTTGCTCCACTTCCCCGAGAGAATACTAATGGAAGTGGGAAGAAACAAAACTCTTCCTCACTGCCATTTTTTATTTAGATGGTCTTTCTGTCAAGAAGAAGAGGTATAAGAGGCACAAGTTCACCCCCCCCACCCCCTTTCATCCTTTACCTTGTTTCACTCACACCAACTTCCTCTTGAGTCGATTTCCCCACCTATAAAACTGCAGTAGGGAACGGAGTTTTCAAAGGAATAATTTTGGCCTAAATCCTTAAGGCTGATTGGGTACCAAACTTCTCATGAAATAAGCAATTTATAAGAGGAGTTGAGAGTTCAACTTAATCTGGAAAGATAAAACATACTTTCTTTAACTTTCATGTACTTTGTGTTTATGTTCTTGAATACATCCATTTTGAGATTTCTAAATACTTTTAATAGGGAAGAAGGCCTTTTAACTTCTGTACTTCTCCCCAGTAATAATAATAAAAAAAGGATATTTCCAGTGAATAATCCAAGTTTTCATTGTCATGGACAAAAAAATGTTTAAAGGCAGACAAAGAATTGTTTAACCAGTTGTAATTTCCTAAAAGAACTGCTGGTTGACTTATATAATATTTTTACCAGATACACAAATGCAAACCGATAGTTAAGTGCTTTGGTAAGAAAGGTGGATTTGTGCACATACTTCTTTTTTATTTGCTGAACTTAGATTCGGACCTGAATCCTGCAGGGACTTGCCAGATGCTTGACTTTGTTTTCAGTGGAACTATTCAGAGTGTATTATGTGAAGCACACACAGCAGTCCAAGAGACTTGAGTCAGGTGAGCCTTGCTAAAAGACCCAGAAATAATTTATATATACCTCTTTCCCCTGTTAAAGGACTTTCTATGTAGTGTGCATATTAGAATGCTAAACTTTATGGACCTCAGAATTAAAAATACAATAATAATAAAATACGAAAATAGTCTATTTTTTAAATCTGTATGGTTACCAAAAACCGACTCTTTCAAAAATTGCCAAAAAAAAAAAAAAATAACTTCTGGGAAACTACACCAAGGAGCCTAGGGCCAAATCTTTTTTCTTGATA